>JARBWK010000004.1:186742908-187037482 GCA_030556195.1 Anolis apletophallus
CCGCCCCTGGCCACGCCCCTCGCCGCTCCGTTAAACCGGGCGGGGAGGGGGTGGCGGGGGAGGTGGGAGGGGCTGGGGAGGGGTGGGGAGGGGGTGGGCGGGTCCCCGCCCCCTGGCCACGCCCCCTCGCCGCTCCGTTAAACCGGGCGGGGAGGGGGGTGGCGGGGGGAGGTGGGAGGGGCTGGGGAACCTCCTTCCAGGTTCCCCCCCCCGCCGCTCTTCCTGATGAAAGGAGGAGGCGGAGGGAGAGGCGCTCTGGCTGCCATGTGCGAACGTTCTAAACGTTCGCTGGCAGCGAAGTGGCCGGGTGGGAGTTCCGTTGGCAATTTTTTGGGGATCGTTTTTGGGTGCTGGGAGGTATGTAGGTCCGTTTTTTGCTGTTGTCTGTAGCGAGTGTAATGGTCCAGTAGGCTGCCAAGTTTGGTGCTTCTGCGAGCCATAGTTTCTTTGTCTATATCAATCTTTGCACGACCTTGTCTCCTTTATATATATAGATATACACAAATATACTCTCACACATGTACACAGAAAACACATATACACAGACTGGGCCATAGCAACACATGGCAGGGGACAGCTAGTAAATATACAAATTCACATTTACACACATACAATACACAGTGGGAAAGAACAATATCTAGTCCAGACCTTGGCAATTGCCGTCCCTCCAAGTGTTTTGGACTTCAAATCCCAGAAATCCTAACAGCTGGTAAACTGGCTAGGATTTCTGAGAGTTGAAGTCCAAAACATTTGGAGGGCCGGCAATTGCCCAGGTCTGATCTAGTCACATATATATGGGTGTATACAAATGTATAAATATGGAGATTCAGTGGTGCAGTGGATTAAACTGCTGAGATGCTGAACTTGCTGACCAGTGGTTCTCAATCTGTGGCTCCCCAGATGTTTTGGCCTCCAACTCCAGAAATCCAGCTGGTAAACTGGCTAGGATTTCTGGGAGTTGTAGGCCCAAATACCTGGGGACCCACAGGTTGGGAACCACTTCCTCTAAGCCAAATTGTTTCCCATTTCTCCTATGAGTTGTTACAGTGCCCCAACTAGTACATAGTATTTGGCAAAAAACCCAAAACATATGCCCACTTAAAGCAGGGAAGGTTGGTTCTGCGCAAAAGCACAAAATGTTGGTTATGATGAGTAATTGTGCATTCTGTATACATTAAACCTTAATTTAATTTTTAGTGTACTCATGTCGTCGCTGGCAGTGATGACGCGCTGAGCTCCACCCATCTGAAGGCCATCAAGAAGTATCAGCTGCCTGTTATAAGTCCTGATTTCATATGGAACTCGGTCAAAGAAAGAAGGCTTTTACAGATTAACAACAATGAGCCGCCAAAGACATTGGCACCTATACCTGGTAAGGAAACTTCTAAAGGACTAGTGGCTGTGATTTAGAATCTATACAAATAAAAATGTAATGTTCGTTTGTGGGATTAACATAACTCAAAAACCACTGGACACATTGACACCAAATTTAGACGCAATACACCTATCAGCCCAAAAAGTGACCATCACTCGTAAAAACACTGAAAAAACACAGAAGAAGAGATTTTAAAAGCAAAAAAACCCACATTACAATGCATGCACAAAACCACATATATATACACAAACATACAGAAGCAGTTCTGCAGCACCTAACATCCTGCTTAGCAACAGCTGCAGAGCTGTTTGGGCTGGAAGTCAGCCTGAAGAAAACGGAAGTCCTCTACCAGCCCGCACCACAGGAAGAACACCATCATCCCCACGTCAGCATAGGCAAATCTGCAGTTTACCTACCTGGGAAGCATCATCTCTTCAGACACCAAGATTGATAAAGAGATAGATCACAGATTAGCAAAGGCATAGAGTGCATTCGGAAGGCTTCACAAAAGAGTCTGGAGCAACAAGCACCTGAGGCAAAGCACCAAAATCAGTGTGTACAGAGCTATCGTACTGTCTATTCTCCTTTATGGGTCTGAAACATGGGTCACCTATCGCCAACACCTACGACTCCTCGAACGCTTTCATCAGTGCTGTCTTCGCACAATCCTAAATGTACACTGGACCTACTATGTGACTAATGTTGCTGTCCTTGAGCAAGCAGGGATCACCAGAATTGAGGCCATGCTATTGAAAACACAGCTGTGCTGGGCAGGGCACGTCTCTAGGATGGACCACCGCCTCCCAAAGATACTACTCTACGGTGAACTCGCCACGGGTCAGTGTAGAGAGGTGCCCCAAAAAGAGATTTAAAGACTCCCTGAAACAATATCTCAGGCTCGGCCAGATTGATCACCAACAATGGTCCACCCTGGCCTCACATCGGGAGGCGTGGAGACAAACTATCCACAATGCTGCGGCCTCTTTTGAGAAGACACGCCAAACGAGTCTCAAAGAGAAACGACAATGCAGAAAGAACCACAACTTGGAAACAACCTCACCCAAGGAGACTTTCTGCTGTGCTTTCTGCAACCGAACTTGCCTATCTCGGATTGGCCTTTTTAGTCATCAACGCGCTTGTAAAAAGCATGGGATGACTCCTTCCTAAGAATCTTCGTTCACCAAGTAATGCCAGAGAGAGAGATACACAAACACATATATACACATATACCCAAATATATATACACACAAAACACATATACACAGACTAGACCACAGCAACGCGTGGCAGGAGACGGCTAGTGATACATAAAAACGTATCAGCTATGTAACAGGCCCGACAATCCCTTCAGCTTGTGGCTATCATGTACCAGTTATGAATTGCACTTATCTTTCTTTTTTTTTTGCTGAATTGATTGAAAAACAATTTATATGTATTTGTAAACATGCAGTCATAACACACACATTATGCATTAGTTGATCTTCCTGAAACTTTAGAACAGATATGGATATATTCAGGTTTGAGGGCCAAATGTGGTCCCTTGGGATTTTTTCTCAGGTCCTCCTCTCTCACAATCCTATCCTTTCTTCCTTCCTTCTCGCTTGCCTTCCTCAGACTGAAAAATACATTTGGCTTGATCCTGAAATTCCGATAGACAGACAGATAGATAGATAGATAGATAGATAGATAGAAGTATATTGATTACTTTTCATAACTTATAAGAGAGGTAGCAGGGGTAATAATAATAATAATAATAATAAAGCTTTATTTATAGACCACCCTCCCTCCCCAAGGGGACTCAGGGCGGTTTACACACACACAAAAGCAAACATTAAATGCCCGAACTCAAATACAAGCAGTTTTAAAGTAATAATGACCATAAACTTGTGACAAAAGGGAAATTAACACCAAAATTTACTTATTTATTTTATTTCTGTTCCGCCCTTCTCACTCCGCAGGGGACTCAGGACGGATTACAATGTACACATTACATTTAGACACACAAACACACAAGACAGACAGAGGCAATCTAACATCTGGCCACTAGGGGGAGCTGTCGCACTCCTTCATTCCTCAGCATGTTTCCTGGAGAACTTTTCTATGGCCTCGTAAATCAGTTAAATTAAGCCTCCCCACTAAGTGGTACCTTAATTTCCTTTTTTTTTTTTTTTTTTTTAAAAGCTTTTTTGAGAAAGTTTCACATATCACAAATAAATCCCATCACGCCGTGGGAAAAATTGACCCGCTGGGATTTTTAAAAGCAAGTTGGGTTGGGTAAGGGTGGGGGGGGGAAAGGGGCACTGGGATAAGAGTGAGGGGTAACATTAACATTCAAACAACAGACACAATAACATGTACAGGGTAAAAGAAACATAAACAAGTCATGTTTATGATACCTTAATTTCCTACTTGACAGATGCAACTGTCTTTCGGGTTGCAAAGGTCGACAAGAGGCGACACAATAGGTCGAGAGCCCACCTCGACCCAGGCAGGCCTCGAACTCATGACCTTCTGGTCAGTAGAGATCTTATGCAGCTGACACCCAGCCAGCTGCGCCACATTCCCGGTGGAGGAAAATAATTGTTGTCTTTCCAATAGATAGTGAAGACAACTATCAGAGCGGAAAGGATACAACTGTAATGAATGGCAATGATGCGTCCAATGACCAGAATGCATCCAGTGACAATAACAACTCAGATGAAATCAGGTAACCAACCTCTTTTTTTTTGCTTCTGGAAATCACCCACTTTGGGCCTGACATTCAGTGGGCTTCTTTGTATTCAGTAGTTATAGAAGGGTCCGTTTCTTTTTTCTTCTTCTTTTTTTTAAAGATGGTTTTCAAGTAGCGATGAAGATGTTCCTTATTTTCCTGAAGACTTTGAGATTGCAAAATACAACCTCCTTGAAAAGGTAAATATATTTTCTTCTGTGATCATATACATCAGGGGTGCCCACACTCTTTCAGCTTGTGAGCTACTTATAATAAAACCAAGTCAGAAAGGCCGGAGAGGGGAGAGGGCGGGGCTTGCCGCGGCCTGGCTCCGCCCCCTCTGGCTTCAGAGCTGCTGGTAGAGCAAAAGCCAGAGGGGTTGGAGCCAGCCTGCGCCAAGCACCTCCCCCTCCCCTCTGGCTTTGGAGCTCCCAGCAGCTTCTCCAGGCTTGAGGATGGCAGTGCCAAGCCAGTGGTGGCATATCTAGCACAAGGCTGGCTTGGCCCTGCCCTCCTCAAGGCTGAAGCAGCTGCTGAGAGTGCCGAAGCCAGGGAGGGGGTGGGGCTTGGCACGGCCTGGCTCCGCCCCTTCTGAGAAGTGCCCCATCCGGCTGCGATCGACCTCCTTCAGTTCCGTGATCGACCGGTTGATCGCGATCGACTTCCTGGGCAGCCCTGATATACATTCTGGGGCCTCATGGGCAGAGGCGGCCCTTGGTAATTTTAAATGGTAGGCAAACATTATTTTGGTGCGCCCCCCCCCCCATGCGCCCAAATGCGCATGCGTGGAGGCTCCGCATGTTATAAAGTCTGCCTCTGTGCTGTAAACTCAGCCCCTGCGGATCTGGCGCTCTCAGCGGGCGCCTACACCGCCGAGTGCGTTAATCCGCCTCTGCACATGGATCACCTTAAACACATTATTATTAGGTCTGCTGGTTTTATTTGCTGTGAATTTGCCAAGTTCTCAGATGAACTGTAGGCACGGAGCAGCCTCTGCAAAATTACGAAGTAAGGCTCACTCCGGACTGTTCTAACCAGATTGTAGCGTGGTTGTAGTTATACGAATGAAGCTCAAAGTTTAACACAACAAGGATGAGGGTTCTGCCTGAGCACTTCTCATATCAATGTGACCTGTCCTCTCCATAATAGTGTAGGTTAGCCATTATTAAATGGTGGAAATACAATCAAGACTATCAACACCTGGGCCATGCCCATCATCAGATACACTGCTGGAACTGTGAACTGGACGCGAGCAAAGCTGGATGATCTGAACAGAAAAACAAGAAAACGGATGACAGTCCACTACTCATGACATCCATGTTGTGATGTTGACAGACTTTATTTATTTATTTACTTTATATATATTCCGCTCTTCTCACCCCGAAGGGGCCTCAGAGCGGATTACAGGTACACATACTTAGCAGACAATCCCTACCGTTTCCACATACACAACATATAGACGAACAGAGGCAAACTCTGGCCACCAGGGGGAGCTAAAGAAACACCAAGGTAGCTACTATTATCCTATCTTATAATATCACATATATTCACAATGAAAATTCATAGTGTCAAATACATTCATTTTTTCAACGACAAGTAGAGCCGTCATACATCACCGGGGAAGACTGGGAATCACGGAAAAGTTCTTCAAGGGTGGGGGTGAGCCAAGACCGGGAGGAAAGTTCAACAGGAAATGTAGTCCAAAGTCCAATGATGTATTCTGGGTAGATATATTGCACCTACACACGGTCTGCACTCCCCAAATGGCACAATAGCACCCAAGCGATTCCACAGCGTCTATTACATCCAGTGGGCTCCGGGAGGCGTATCCAATGTGGGCCGCAATGGTCTGATTACGAGCCCGGCCGTTTCGCCCTCCACGGGCTTTCTCAAGCGGCAAATGTTGGTTTTTTGATGGCTTGACACAGGAGGATTATAATTTCTGCAATAATAACATACATTGAAGCCATATAGAACAGCAACCCATCCCCATTGCAGTAGCCTGGAAAGAATTAACAAACATACCAATTCATGGTTCGCAATCAGCATACATCTCCTGCGGACCCGAGGGTGCTTACAAACTTACAGAGATGCATTATATACATTTAGGATCAAGGCAAATTCAGGTGAGTAGGGCGGATAGAGGGAGAGGCTCGTTTAATCCGATGGGATATTCACTTTGAAGATGGATTATCCACCACGTTTCGCGCCTAATTAGTGAATCATGTAGATTGCCGTGGGGAGGTACCCTGACTTTCTCTAATGCTGTAAATTTAAAAGAGCCAGGGGCATGCTTGGCTTCTAAGAAATGTCTATACAGTGCGCTGGTGTCAGCTCCTGTTCGTACACGTGAACGATGTTCAGACATTCTCAGGCGTAAGTGTCGAGAAGACATCCGCACATAAGCCTTTCCACAATCACAGAATAGACAGTACACGCACGACTCCGAGTCACAGGTGGTATAATCCCTCAGCCTATACTGCTTGTGTGTTCTGAGGCTGGTTACCTCCTTGCCCCGGTAAACCTGTCTACAGGACACGCAATCCCCACATGGTCTACAACCCGGTGATACTATACTTTTTGGTTGAGGATTATGTAAAGTGGAGTGTATTAACAAGTCCTTAAAGTTTTCTGTGCGTCTATGCGCAATCATGGGTGGAAGTTGAAAGGCGGGAATGTTGGGTAGCATGCCCCAGTTTTTCTTTAGTATGGCCACAATCTGTTTGCTATGTGGGGTAAGTCTCAATGGCCAGACAATACGATTCGTGGTAGTGGGTGCCTTTTTCTTGAACAGGTCCGAACGTGGTATGGATCTGGCTTTCTGTTCGTCTGAGTTTGAAGCAAGCCTGGGTCGGAGTGAGCTTCCGGCCAATTTGTGTAGCTTGTTGTCGACCTTTGCAGCCCAAAAGACCGTTATTTCTGTCAAGTAGGAAAATTAGGTACCACTTATGTGGGGAGGCTAATTTAACTAATTTACGAGGCCATAAAAAAATCTCCAGCAAAGCATGCGGGGAATGCGGAAGTATTTCCATCAGTGTCGCAGATGGGTGGTGAAGCGACAGCTCCCCTAGTGGTCAGAAAAGTGGAATATTAAATAGCCTCTGACTGTCTATATGTGTTGTGTGTCTATGACATTGAATGTTTGCCATGTATAAGTACATTGTAATCCGCCCTGAGTCCCCTGCGGGGTGAGAAGGGCGGAATATAAATGATGTTGATAAATAAATAAATATAATAAATATAGTAATAATAATAATAATACTTTATTTATAACCAGCTCTATCTCCCCAAGGGGACTCACTTTGTCACTTCTGCTATAAAATGAAAATGCGTTTCAATTCCATGTTTCCCCCCCAGGTTGCAACACATGGCGCATATGTCCTTGTTGAACTTCAATGTTTTCAACAGCAATGCGATTACCCCTTCCGCATTTATAGGCACTACGGTGTCCAAGATGGGCAGCAGGTAGGTTGGGATGGTTGTTTTTGCGATACCTCCTGAATGTGTCTTGCAGCCAGTTAGATCATTAGTTTGCTTCGCGTTGTGTTGTGTTAACAGAAGCTGGATTTCACACCAAGGGAAGTATTCTGTGCTGGCTAGGCCTCATTGGGAGTCCTCGTTTTAAGAAGGATATAGACAGCTAGGGGTGGGCTCAGAGAAGATCAACGAAGATGCTAAGAGGAGCAAAACATATAAGGAGAAATTACCCTCCTATAACTTAAGACCATTGCATATAGTTCTACCCCATGAGGCAGCAGACAACAAGACTATCCACCCTACTATCCTTTGACCCCCAAGCTGAACATGCTCAGCTCCTTTTTTATAAATGTTTTTATTATAAACAACTATACATAACCACAATGACCATGCCTTTTGTCCTTTTTCATCCCCTTCTCCCTCCCCCTCCCACCCCTCCCTCTTTCCTGTTGACAATGAAGTCCTTTTTCTCCGTTACATGAGCCTTCTTTCGATTCTTTCAATTTTTTTCTTCCAGCTTTCATCCTCTGGTTTAACGACCCGTAACCATCTTTTAAATGGAGTCCAAATTTCTTTAATTTTCTTCTGTTTGTCTGACCATGTCTTTTTGCTTCTTATGATGTCCATAATATCTACCGTGTTTCCCCGATAGTAAGACACCCCCGATTGTAAGACGAATCGGGGGTGTCAGGGGGGTCGGCTAATATAAGCCATACCCCGAAAGTAAGCCGTACCTCGACGCCACGCCGCCGCCGCCGCAACCGACCCATCGGCCGCGGCACACCTCCGCGGCGCACCTTTCTGCCAGGCCTTCGTCCAAGGAAGGGAGGGGGAAGAGAGCAAGAGGCGTGGTGAAGCGGCGCCGCGTCACTCTGACGCGCCGCAGCACACGCCTCTGCCTTCCCTTCCTTCTTCCTTCGTCCAAGGAAGGGAGGGGGAAGAGAGCAAGAGGCGTGGTGAAGCGGCGGCACGTCACTCTGACGCGGCAAGCGCGCCACGCCTCTCTGTTTTTCCCCCTCCCTTCGTCCAAGGAAGGGAGGGGGAAGAGAGCAAGAGGCGTGGTGAAGCGGCGCCGCGTCAGAGTGACATGCTGCCGCTTCGCCACGCCTCTTGTTGTTTTCCCCCTCCCTTCGTCCAAGGAAGGGAGGGGGAAAAGAGCAAGAGGCGTGGTGACGCGGCGGCACGTCACTCCTGACGCGCCGCTGCCACGCCGCTGCTCTTTTCCCCTCCCTTCCTTGGACGAAGGAAGGGAGGGGGAAAAGAGCAAGAGGCGTGGTGAAGCGGCGCGTCGCGTCTTGACGCGCCAGCAGCACATTTTTCTGTTTCCCCTCCCTTCCTTCTCGCCCAAGGAAGGGAGGGGGAAGAGAGCAAGAGGCGTGGTAAGCGGCGCCGCGTCACTCTTTGACGCCGCTGCTGCCACGCCTCTTGCTCTTTCCTCCTCCCTTCGCCCAAGGAAGGGAGGGGGACGAGAGCAAGAGGCGTGGTGAAGCGGCGCCGCGTCAGTGGCCAGGCAAGAGGCGTGGCGCGTTCGGCCTGTGTGGTACTACTGGTACTACTGGGTGAAGAATTCTTTCGGGGTATGTCCAATATAAGACATACCCCGAAAGTAGGACGTAGTGGGGCTTTTGGGGGTAAAAAGAAAGTAAGACGCTGTCTTACTTTCGGGGAAACACGGTAGTTGTATTTGGTCCCACACATATTCATACCATTTTTCAAGTGTCCATTTCTTTTTTTTCTTTCCAACCCCAAGCTATTACTGCATGTGCTGCTCTAAACATCATCATCATTAATTCCTGGTCTTGGTCCTTAACTCTTCTATCACCATATATTCCTATTAACAAAATTTGCATATTTATATCAAATTTTATTTTAGTATGTAATTCTACCTGGTCTAGAATTTGACTCCAGAATTTTTGTATCTCGTCACATTCCCACCATAGATGTGAATACCATGCTTCCCGACTTCCACAATGCCAGCATTTGGGATTTAATCCCTGAATCACGTGTGCCAGTTGAATTGGTGTTCTGTACCATTTCGTTATTATTTTCAGTTCTAATTCCTTGTATTTTTCTATTTTTATTTTATTTAAACCAGGGCTGTCCAACTGGCGGCCCTGGGGCCGGATCCGGCCCCCCAGCCTGTTGGGCACGGCCCCAGCTATGCCCCCAGCCGCCATTTTAAAAAAATTTTAAATCCCTCCTACAGCGGCCGGGGGGGGAGAGGGGGGCGGGGGCAGGGAGGAGGAAGAGAGCTAGCTCCTCCTCCCTGCACCGGCCCTCCGTCTCCTCTCTCCACGCCGGTGAAAGGAGTAGGCGGCGCCAAGGGCAGCGCGTCACAGGCCTGGCGTGACGCGCTGCCCCTGGCGCCGCCTACTCCTTTTTCGGCGGCGTGCCTTGCCCAGTTTGACGCTGCAGAAGGAAGAGAGCGCAAAGGGGAGCCCCTCTCTGCGCCTCCCTTCCTTCTCCACAGCGCCAAACCGGCAAGAGGCATGGCGAAATCGCCGTGCCTCTTGCCCAGTTTGACGCTGTAGAAGGGAGAGAGGAGGAAAGGGGAACCCCTCTTTGCTTCGCCCTCCCTCCTACAGCGTCACTCCGGGGATCGGCACCGCCCCCTGCAATTGGCCCCACCCCTGCGATTTGCCCCACCCCCCGCTCCGGCCCGCCAGGTGGTCAGCCACCAGACGTCCGGCCCTTGGGCCTATAGAAGTTGGACAGCACTGATTTAAACCATTGATTATCTTTTCTGTTTTTTCTCTTCCTAGGCCCCCTTCCTTTTCCCACTTGTTTTCCATTATTCTATATATAGATTCCTTATCTTCTATCATTCTTCCATATATTTTGTTAAGACCTTTTTTGCCTTCGAATCTCTCTTCTAATATCTTGTCTATTATATTTTCTCTCTTACTACTTACTTTCTTGTTAATTTGTTCTCAAATTCCTCTTAGTGTTAACCAATTTATCCCGCCCCCTAATGTTTCCAATTGTTTCCATTCCATTAATTCCTTTTTTTCATTATATAAATCTTTGATTTTACTATATCCCACCAGTTTCAATTTTTTAATGATACTTTCATCTTCCTCATTTCTTAAACTATCTATCGGGGCTTCATGCTCAGTTCCTTTGACCTCGCCTCATATGTTTTGTCCTCCCTACATCTTTTCATCCTTGCTACCAGCCCCACGAAGTACAGACATTTTCTGCGCATGCTACTGCGCCTGTAGTTGCTTCTGGGCATGCGCGAATGTCTGCGCATGGGCACTGAGTCCCGAGCGCGCCTGCAGCTATGGAGCCAGCGCGCAGGTGCGCTCGGGCTCAGTGCACATCTTGTGGACATTCGCGCATGCGCAGAAACGTAGTGCTTCGGGAGGCTGCAGCACGCCTCCCGAAGCACAGACATTTCTGCGATGCCCAGAAGCAACTACAGGTGCTGCAGCGCCTGTAGTTGCTTCTGGGCATGCGCGGAAATGTCCGCGCTCGGGAGGTGGTGGTGCAGCCGGCCACGGGCCGGCTGTGCGAAGCGGCGGCGGCGGAAGTGGCGGCGGCGAAATGGCGGCGCGCGAAAGCGGGCGGCGGCGGCATGATGCGGCGCCGGGGGCGCCAAAATTTACCGCGTACTCCCGAAAAGGTCAGGCCGGCCCTGCTTGCTACCCATTTATTGGCTCTTTAAGCAGCAAACATCTTTACTCCTTGAACCCTCCAACACCATTTTACCAATTTAAGTTCTTCTCCATAGCTTTGTATGAAAGTCATCCGTACATTACGAGGGCGGGTCGATAAGTCCGTGACTTTTTGAATGAAACACAGGTTTTTTGGATTTAAAAAATCATTTTATTTTTCAACGTCGTCTCCTTTGAGCTCTATACACTTTGTCCAACGTTTCTCCAATTTTTTTATCCCTTCCAAAAAATTAGCTTTGTCACGGTCATCAAAATAGGTATTTGTTTGTGAGATGATTTCATTGTTGGAGTCAAATCTCTTTCCACCGAGCCATTTCTTCAGATTTGGAAACAAGAAGTAGTCACTCGGGGCTAAATCTGGAGAATAGGGTGGATGAGGGAGCAATTCATATCCCAGTTCATGGATTGTTGCCATGGCAACTGCACATGTGTGCACCCTTGCATTGTCCTGGTGCAAAAGAACTTTTTTCTTGGCCGAATGCGGTCGTTTCCCCCCCCCCCCAATCCTGATTAAATCGACCCAATAAGTTGGCATAATATTCGCCATTGATTGTTTTACCCTTTTGAAAGTAGTCAATGTGGATTATACCGCGTGCATCCCAAAAAACGGTCGCCATGACTATCGGCTGACAAACCCACCTTGGCCGCCTTTGGCGCCGATTCACCCCGAGAAACCCACTGTTTCGACTGCTGTTTGGTCTCTGGTGTGTTGTGGTGGATCCACGTTTCGTCCACGGTTACAAAATGGCGCAAAAACTCGTCCATATTGCGGTTGAACAACGCCAAACTCTCCTGCGAAATTGTCACACGATTGCGTTTGTGGTCGATTGTGAGCAAGCACGGAACCCACCTTGCGGAAAGCTTTCTCATACCCAAGGGATCATTTAAAATTGAAACCACTGAGCCACGTGAGATGCCTGTGGCTTCCACAATCTCTCGCACAATCTCCGATCGGCCACACTTTCAATTGTTTCTCCGATCGGCCAGAACACCATATTTTAAGGACAACAAAATTCAGTAAACCGTTAAATTTAAATTGTTCTCCCCATGTATTTTATTCTTGGTTTGACCTCGCGATGTGATGTATGTTTTATGTTTTTATTGTATGGCTGCATGATTAAGTCAACTGACAGATGCCTGTTGACAGGAGCAGTGTTGCCCTTTCAGTTAAGATGCGGGAAATTCAAAAAGTCACGGACTTATTGACCCGCCCTCGTATTTAGACTTGTCAATTTTCTCGGCTTGAGAACTTCGACAGCTACAGTACATTATTACACTTGATGTGCTTTTCAAAATGTCAGCCCAGACTTTCTCAGTCTGGTTCCTTTTGGGGTGCTGAAGCACTAGATTATTTTGCCTTTTACTCAACAACAGTTATCCTGGATGTTAGTGGAAGCCACTTCACTAGTGAACAGAGCTAGATTTTTTATTTTATTTAAATGCAGTTTAATGTGTACTTTATGCCAAATTGTGTATAATACAGATGTGCCTTCAAGTTGCCTGTCAAATTATAGATGACGCCATGGATTTCATAGAGTTTTCTTAGACAATGAATCCTCAGAGGTGATTGTGCCACTTCCTTTCCCTTAGAACAGGGCTGTCCAACTTCTACCGACCCAAGGGCCGGAATTCTGGTCACTGATCACCTGGGGGGCCGAAGGGTCTGTCCCCGCCCCCGGCTCCGCCCCCTCCCCGCCCCCGGCATGAATAATTAATATGCCCAAATGAGAACACTTATGGAGTTTGGGGAAAACAGACCTTGACATTTGGGAATTGTAGTTGCTGGGATTTGTAGTTCGCCTACAATCAATCAGCATTCTAAACCCCAGCAATGATGAAATTAACCAATCTTGGCACACAGAACTCCCATGACAAACAGAAAGCACTAAAAGGGTTTGGTGGACACACTGACTTTGAGTTTGGAAGTTGTAGTTCACCTTCCATCCAGAGAGCACTCTAACAATGATGGATCTGGATCTAACGGGAGCACCTCCAGCAGCCTCCTCCTCTGCCACCGCGAAAGGGAAGGCTGCAGCGGCCGCCATGAGGCTGGGGATGGCTGGCTGCGGCCTTCCCTTTCGCGGCGGCAGAGGAGGCGGGAGCGCCGCGAAAGGGAAGGCTGCCGCCGGCCATCCCCACCCTCATGACGGCCGCTGCGGCCTTCCCTTTCGTGGTGGCGGCGGAGGAGGCTGCTGGAGGTGCTCCCGCCTCCTCCTCCGCCGCGGCGAAAGGAGGCCTCGAGCTGCAGCAGCCGGCGGTCGCGAGCGTGCCGATTGGCGGGGGGAGGGAGGGAAGTAGGAGGAGGAGGAAGGGAGCCTGCTCGTCCTCCCTGCCCCCCCGCCCCGCACCTCACCCCCCCCCCCGCCGTGAAAAAAAATAATAAAAAATATTCAAAATAATAATAATAATTTTTAAGAGCAGATATTTTGCAGGAGGGTAGGGGGCCATAGGGAAGGGGCTGGGGGGCGTATACGGCCTGCGGGCTGCCAGTTGGACAGCCCTGCCTTAGAACACTGGGTCCCAACCTGTTTTTGACCAGGGACCACTTGACCGGGGACCATTTTGACCAAGGACCACTCTGCAGCATTAGTACCAAAAGGGTTATAAATCGGTTTTTGGCCAACTTTAGATTCAGTTTGGTTATTTGAGGTGCTGATTCAGAAAATTGCATTGGATAGACCACATCAGCTCCAGTTTCTGATACAGAACATATGCCACTCAGTAGTCGCCATCTGCTTGCCCACAGAAAACCATATTTATAAGCCTTGGCACTATAAGAGGGTTTCGCGAGACCAGTCACTCTTGTTGCAACGGTGTAGTAATTGTGAGGTTGTGGACCATATTTTAGTCCTTGTGGACCACTAGTGGTCCATGGACCACAGGTTGGGGACCACTGCTTTAGAGCAGTGATTTTCAACCTTTTTTTCACATTTTTTACATTTACAAAATCCTGGGGCACACCACCAACCAAAATGACACAAAATGACACTCTAACAGTCATTTTACTAACTGTCACCCTCCCGCCTCATGACGCCGCTGCTTCTGCTAACCTGCGCCCCGCCCCGGGAGGCCCACGCGCAGGAGGCCCGTCACCATCCCACGGGGCAGGGCTGCGCTGAGTGGCCGAAGCACACGCAGGCTCGGCTGAACAGGACCAATAGGAATTGAGCATACGGAGTGGCTCCGAGCCTCGGAACAAACTGCTGCGGAGACTCGCAGCCGACGCCATCCCCAGCTCTCCTTCCCGAAGGGGTTCAGCTTCCCCAGGAGTGCCTCCCCCCTCCCTCCGCATCCCTTCGGCTTCCCTGCTGTTGCCTTGGGGCCAGATCGGGAAGGAACCAAGCTGGGCTGTGGAGCTGCGCATCCCGGCCTCTGCTCTGCTCTGCAGCGAACCCGAAGCCCAGCCAGGAGAGGCCAGGAGATGAAGGGTTGCTCCCCTTCCCCGGCGCAGCGGGGCTAGAGGGCAGAAAGCTGCGCCTCAAGCCTCCGGGAGCGGGGTCGGACGGGGGCAGCTCCTGCAGACTCCTCCCCCCTCTACTCCTCCTTGCTGCCGGAGGGGAGGAGGGCCGAAGAGCGCCCAGGAGCCAGGAAGCAGGAGCCACAGCCCGGCCAGGTAGCCCTTGGCGCGCAGAGGGAGGGAAGAAAGGAAGGGAAGGAGAGAGAGAGGAGGGAGGGAGGGAAGTTCTGGACGCCGAGGGTTCTCCCTGACTGCAGCCAGGCTGGCTGGCATTGCTGCTTCGGCCAGGAAAGACTCATTTCCGCTGCCTGAAGTTTCCTGCTAGGCTCTCTCTCTCTCTTCCACTGTAATTTCCCACGGCACACCTGTTGATCTCTCACGGCACACTAGTGTTCCGCGGCACACTGGTTGAAAATCACTGCTCGAGAGCACCTGGTATTCTTTGGTCGTCTCCCAATAAAGTACTAAACAGGATAGACCCTGCTTAGACCAAGATCTGATAGGATAGGATCTGGTGCCAGAATTGGTAAAGGTAAAAGCTTTCCCCTGACATGAAGTCCCGTCGTGTCTGACTCTGGGGTGTGGCGCTCATCTCCATTTCTAAGCTGAAGAGCCGGCGTTGTCCGTAGACACCTCCAAGGTCATGTGGCCGGCATGACTGCATGGAGCGCCATTACCTTCCCGCCAAATCAGTACTCACATTTGCACGTTTTCGACCTGTTTTCCTGACAAATATCCAAATGCTTTTCCAACTCCTGTCGACACTTTCTTCTTAGATCCAAAGACAATTTACGCCAACGAAGACATCTGAAAAAGCTAGAAGAAACTATGAACTTTGCATTGAAAATGTGAAGAAGGAGGGTTTTGAATTAAGGAAAGACTTTCCAAACGAAGCAGAATACTTGGCTTCGGGGAAATTACAAGAGGTTAGTCAATACAATACAAATAGAAAACTTTATTATGGTCACTGACCAGCCCAACATTAGTCTTAATTTTGAACCCCTCATCATCCCATAGCATAAAACTATCATAGTTTAAGTGGTGTCAAATTGCATAATATCCTTTACTTTTAATGTTTTTAGTTCTATAGAGCAGTGTTTCCCAACCTTTTTTGAGCTGCGGCACACTTTTAACATTAAAAAAATCCAGGGGCACATCACCAACCAAAATGACACAAAATGACACTCTAACACAGTAAAGAACGGGTGGGGGATGGTGGCCTGCTGGGAGCAGCTGCTGGGAGTGCCAAAGCCATGGGAGGGGGAGGAGCCAGGCCATGCCATGCCCCGCCCCCTCCCCCAGCTTCAGTTCTCTCACAGCTTCGCCAGCCTTGAGGGGGCAGTGCCAAGCCAGCATTGTGCTGGCTCTGCCACTGCTGGCTTGGCACTGCCCCCTCAAGGCTGGCAAAGCTGTGTGAGAGCTGAAGCCGGGGGAGGGTGCCATGCCCTGCCCCCTCCCCCAGCTTCAGCTCTCCCACATGAGCGGTGGACGGGCTTCAGTGGGCGGGGCTCCTCCTCCGCGCGGCTTCAGCGAGGGGCGGGAGTCATGTTGGGAGTCATGGAGGATTGGAGGCTGGCTGGGGAAACAGCCAAAGGAGGCGGCGCCCCGACCCCTTCTTCTTTTTCTTTGCCGCCGCCCGGCCCTTCCTCCTCCTCCCCCAAGCAGCAGGAGTTCGGCAGGAGGAGGGGGGAAGGAAGGGGGGCAGAGAGTGTTTCTCGAGGCACACCTGATGATCGCTCACGGCACACTAGTGTGCCACGGCACACTGGTTGAGAAACACTGCTATAGAGAGCTCAATTCTATTTTAATCTTAATTTTGTATGTTTTAGGTGTATGTCATTTGACTTTTTATCCTGTAAATTGCCTTGAATCCCAATCCGGGGGGTGGGGAGAAAATAATGAGCAATGAGGCAATTGATTGGTTGAAATCTAATGCTTGAAATGGGCTGAAAAACAATCATTTTGCTCACTTTATTTTTAAACAGCTATTTTAACTTTTTAAAATTCCCAGATCTTGGTAGCAGACGCCATCAGTTCCAGCACTTTGTCTGAAGATGTTGCTAAGTTTGTGGAGCTGATCTGGATGGAAGCCCTTGGAGCCCTGGATCTTGTGTTAGCTAAGCCAGTAGCCAGCATTAGCCTCAATGATGTAAGCTAATTTTGTTTGGAAAGGTTGCCTCCTTGGGAGCGTATTCCAGGCTATTTGACCGATCACATATCCTCTTACAAACCAGCACTGCGGTCAGTGGAGGAGGCCCTGCTCCCGGTCCCACCACCATCTCAAGTACGGCTGGTGGGAATGAGCAAGAGGGCGTTCTCCATGGTTGCCCCTCTCCTTGGAGTGGTGGGATCGAGAGCACGGCCTCTCCTGACGATCTTAAACTACGTAATGGTTCATAGCAGGAGATACGTTCGGACAGTTAATCCTGTCCAGGCATGGAACGTTTGCCTTTTTGTATGTTGGAATTCGCCCTGAGTCCCCCCCGGGCAGGCCCATAGCCGGGCGGGGGGAGGCTTGAGGGGCTTCAGCCCCCCCTCCTCCAAATTCTCAGGGTGGACCGCGAGAATGCCTTATTTAAACTGTTATGTTTATTCTTATCATGATCTGATCACCATGCCCAATATATCCCATATTCATAGGGTCAGGTATGTAGAAGGGGGGGGGAGGCTTGAAGGGCTTCAGCCCCCCCCCCCGAAATTCTCAGGGTGGTCCGCGAGAAGGCCTTACTGGTACATTATTTAAACTGTTATGTTTATTCTTATCATGATCTGATCACCATGCCCAATATATCCCATATTCATAGGGTCAGGTATGTAGAAGGGGGGGGGGAGGCTTGAAGGGCTTCAGCCCCCCCCCCAAATTCTTTGGGTGGTCCACGAGAAGGCCTTACTTGTAAATTATTTAAACTGTTATGTTTAGTCATATCATGATCTGATCACCATGCTCAATATATCCCATATGCATGGGGGTATTGGGATAACGATACAAAAGCTTTGCTAGGGTAGACCCTCTCTCACTCACACTCAGCCCCTCCCCCCCGAAAATCAAAATCCTGGCTAAGGGCCTGCCACTGGGGAAATAGGGTGGAATATAAATAAAATTATTATTATTACTATTATTATTATAAATCTCAGCATGAAATAAATGTGAAATAGATTTTTATTTCAGATAGTGTCATCCAACCTTGAGGCAAATAAGTCAATATTTTAATTGTATAAAGGAGAAAAGTGGAGCCCCCGGTGGTTCAGCAGGTTAAACCACTGAGCTGCTGAATTTGCTGACTGAAAGGTCAGAGGTTCGAATCCAGGAAGTGGGGTGAGCTCCCGCTGTTAGCCCCAGTTTCTGCCTACCTAACAGTTCAAAAACATGCAAATGTGAGTAGATCAGTAGGTATCGTTTCGACGGGAAGGTTAACGGCACTCAGTGCAGTCATGCCGGCCACTTGACCTTAGAGACGCTTACTGACAATGCTCTTCAGCTTAGAAATGGAGACGAACACCAACCCCAGAATTGGACACGACTAGACTTAATGTCAAGGAGAAAGGTAGAGCCAGTGTGGTTTGGTGCATTTAAGCATTGGTTTGTGGATAAACCACAAGAAGAAAGATCAGGTACCTTGCCATGGGTTTCTTGGAGGTACGCAAGTCAGGATGTAAATGCTAAATAGTAAAATAAATGTTGATACTCTGATTTCTTAAAAGGTTAGCAAAGCAGAAGGCGTTCTTCTCCGCACAAAGAAAGCACTGAATGACATGAAGTCACCAGCTGAGCTATCAGCAATGATGATGGATTTCTATCAGATTATACCACACAAAGATGGTCTGAATTGTGATGTTACCTTGAAGCTTTTATCTAACAAGCTGGATCTCTGTCAGGTAAGAGCCTCAGATTTAATTCCTTCTCTGTATAGATAGAATCATGTGTACATTGACTTTAATATGGCGCAGCTGGCTGGGTGTCGGCTGCATAAGATCTCCACTGACCAGAAGGTCATGAAATTGAGGCCTGCTCGGGTCGGGGTGAGCTCTCGACCAATTGTGTAGCTCGTTGTCTGTCTATATATGTGCTTTGTCTATGGCAGTGTTTTTCAACCTTTTTTGAGCCGCAGCACATTTTTTACATTTACCAAATCCTGGGGCACACCACCAACCAAAATGACACAAAATGACACGCTAACACAGTAATACATATAGTTAATATGTTTTTAAATGTATTTATACACTCAGTGTGAAACCTGGGCCTGTTTCGATGAACACAACATAGATATCCTGCTTTGTGTGCTTCGGACATAGATATCACGCCTTGTGTGCTTCGGACTGGGTCTGCCCTATCATCACCACCCAGTGCTTCAAGGCCGCTGCTCACCTGGGTTTCCCTCAGGCAGGGAGGGAGGGAGGCGCAGGGCAGGCCGCTCCCTTCCGAAGCCAAGAGGCAGGCCGCTAAGTAAGGAAGGAAGGAAGGAAGGAAGGAAGGAAGGAAGGAAGGAAGGAAGGAAGGAAGCCTGAGAGCAGGAGAGGCCGAAACAGAGCCCAGGCCAGGAGATGAAGAAGGGAGGAGACCCCGGAGCCGCCTCGGCCTCAAAGCCCGAAGGAATCCTGAGCCAGCTGAGAGGAACATAAAGCCCAACGCTCCTCTCCGGAAGTTCTCTGCCTCCTCCGGAAGTGACCTCACAGGAAAACGCGCCGCCCGGCCCCTCCCCTCCCCAGCCTCCAACCAACCGCTTCTCCAGGAAGCCGAGGCCCCGCCCCTCCTCTCTCTCGGGACTTCCGCCCTGAACAAACATGGTGGTGCCGGGCGGGAGATCCTTAAGAGAGGCGGGACTTGCTTCTTGGCCGGCGTTGATTGGCCCTGCTGGCGCCCCAGAGAGAGAGAGAGAGAGAGACGGAGAGACAGAGCGAGAGGCAGGCTGCCCAGATGACTACTGGCGGGGTGGTTGATTCTTCCACGGCACACCTGATGATCGCTCATGGAACACTAGTGTGCCGTGGCACAGCGGTTGGGAAACACTGGTCTATGGCATTGAATGTTTGCCTGTATGTGTGCATTGTGATCCGCCCTGAGTCCCCTGTGGGGTGAGAAGGGCGGAATATAAATGACGTAAATAAATAAGAAATCATAAATAAACCAAGTTGTATCCTCTGTGGACATAAGAGAAATCTAATATTGGATTCAGAATAAAGGCCTCATGATTCCCGTCCTTCACCTAGGATTTCAGACAAGAAATATTTCCTAGTTCAGAGAGACAAGAAAATAAATCTGAAACCTGCACGAGAAGCATTTGCTTGACCATTGACACCTTTCTTGGAGAACCAAAAGAAGGAATATAAACGTTTTTAAATGAATAAATAATGATGGCTTGCATTTTAGAATAATAACAAACTTAATGACTATATTGTTACAGCTTATCAGGGACATGTCGAACGTTCAGGAAATAAACTTATCCACTCCAAACCCATCATCCCTTTCCAAGTACCGGGCTTTGAGGTGTCGGATAGATGCTCTTGATGCAAAAACCGAGGAGTTCCACAGAGTTAAGCAGCAGGTGGACCAAGACACCAGGTGTGATTTCATAGTACTGTGTGGTTTTTTAAATTGAATTGCTATAAGGTGATGTACGGGACCTTTGTTTTCATTCCAAATTTTCTTGCAGCAAATGTCCAGTAGAAATTTTGGAGATATATAAAGTTGGAAGAATCACAGAAGCAGCGGTTTTTGAGAGTCACCGTGGCAACATTCAATCCTTGATCCATGCTTCATCTCCTGGGAACTTTGTTGGAATCCTTTCTCGGTAATCGCTTGGGTTTTTTTCCCCCTCTTTGCTAAAGTATTAGTAGTGACCCACCTACCTTCGTGACCGCATTTCCATTTACGAACCCAGGCAATCTCTTGAATCATCTGGAGAGGCCCTGCTCTCGCTCCCGCCCTCTTCGCAGGCACGTTTGGTGGGGACGAGGGAGAGGGCCTTCTCTGTGGTGGCCCCCCGACTCTGGAACATGCTCCCTAAGGATATCAGACAGGCCCCCACATTGGCAGTTTTGAGGAGGAGCTTGAAAATGTGGCTATTCAAATGTGCCTTCCTGGAATAAAGTAAATCAGTGTTTCCCAACGCTGTGACGTGGCACAGTAGTGTGCCGTGACGGACCTCCTGCTGTGTCGTGAGAAAAGCTCTCTGCCCCCCTTCTTTCCCCCCCTCCTCCTGCCGAACTCCTGTTGCTTGGGGGAGGAGGAGGAAGGGCCGGGCAGCGGCGAAGAAAAAGAAGAAGGGTCTGGGGCGCCGCCTCCTTCGGCCGTTTCCCCTGCCAGTCTCCAATTCGCCATGACTCCCGCCCCCCGCTCGCACTGCCCCCTCAAGGCTGGAGAAGCTGTGGGAGAACTGAAGCTGGGGGGAGGGGACGGGGCATGGCGCAGCCCATCTCCGCCCCCTACCCTCAGCTTCAGCTCTCCCACAGCTTCTCTAGCCTTGAGGAGACAGTGCCAAGCCAGCATTGTGCTGTCACTGCCACCGCTGGCTTGGCACTGCCCCCTCAAGGCTGGAGAAGCTGTGGGAGAGCTGAAGCTGAGGGGAGGGGGTGGGGCATGGCGCGGCATGGCTCCTCCCCCTCTCCCGGCTTCCGCACTCCCAGCAGCTGCTCCCAGCAGGCCACCATCCCCCAGCTGTTCTTTACTGTGTTAGAGTGTCATTTTGGTTGGTGGTGTGCCCCCAGATTTTTTTAACATTAAAAGTGTGCCGCGGCTCAAAAAAGGTTCGGAAACACTGAAATAAATAACGCCCTGCTCTGATCAACCTTTGCAAAATGTCCTTAGAAGGACTTTAATCACCTGTTGTGTTGTCTGCTCCACATTATCTTTCAAAAACCCTCCTGTGTCACACATTCTACCTCTGTTTGCACCCAGTGTTATTTATTTTAAATTTTTTAAATAATTTACATCTGGCCCAGCCATAATGCTTTTAAACTGTGTTGTTGTTGTTTATTGCTTACTTTAAGTTATGATTGTATTGTTTTGTTTGCTATTGTGTTATTTTACTATGTGTTGTTGTGCTTGGCCTCATGGGGTGGGGTCTAAATAAAGTTTAATAGTAATAATAATAATAATTAGTGCCTCCACCCCATCCCAGTGCAGATATAAGGACAAATAGACAATGAATATTAGTCTGTTAGTAAAAAACGAGGGCCTCCTCCCCCCCCTCCCCCGGCTCTTCTGCCATCCTTCAGCTCAATGGCTGCTTCTATCACGGTTGCGTTGAGCGGCTGGAAGAGAAGGATGTTGAGATAAGAGTCTCGCTCACTAATGGGGAAGTAGGAGGCGGAGAGAGCTAAAGTCATCTCCTTCGTCACTATTGACCTTCTCCATTCAAAAATAAAGTATCAATGGACAAATTACCACTACAGACAATAGTGTATGAGCATATTGATATATTTTATCATCTTTACCTTTATTTTCTAGGGGACTCCTTCTACCAAAGATGGCAGTTGAAGAACATGGATTGGAAAGGACTGATTTTGGGAACTTGGGCAGTGGAATTTACTTCAGCGATTCCCTCAGGTGCGAAGCACTGAATGTATAATATCTGAAGTTGAAATTTCCTTAGCAGTTCTAGCCTAGTGTTAGCAGCATCGTTTTTATAACATACATTTCAGAGCTACTTTGAATGCTTTCCCAGACGTTTTGGGGTTTCAGTGTGGTGTAGGACGGGGCTGTCCATCAGGCGGCCCTGGGGCCGTATACGGACCCCTAGCCCCTTTCCTCCAACCCCCTCGGCATTTTAATAAAAAATAAAAATAGAAAAATAAAATAAATAATAATAATAAAAATTACCCACTTCCGGGTTTCGGAGCAAGTATCGCGAGACTACGGGAGCCACACGGGATTTCGCTCTCAACGCGAGAATCACGCCTGCGTTGAGAGCGAAATCCGTGTGGCTCACGTAGTCTCGCGATACTCCTCCTGTTGCCGAAATCTCAGCTACTGAATCCCTGCGGCCCACACAGACCTTCTTCGGCACCTGGCTCGGTCGGTCGTGGCCTGTCTCGTGGATCGACTTCTCCTGGATCCTGCGCATTTGGGAAGGTAGGCTGAATCAGGGGGCTCCCCTTATGTTAATATTAAATATATGGAATTGTTTATGTATGCCCCCCATGTGTTCCATTCTCTCCCTCTCCCCTTATGTTAAGGGGAGGGGGAGGGGGCGGAGCCGGGGGCAGGGCGGGGGTGGGGCGAGGGTGGAGGCAGACCCTTCGGCCCCCCAGGTTATCAGTGACCGGAATTCCGGCCACAGGTCCGGTAGAAGTTGGACAGCCCTGGTGTAGGAGATAGACTATTGGGGGACTGTGTTAATATCGCCCCATAGCCATCAAGGTGACCACCACTTGTCTTTCAGGCCCTATCTATACTTCCATATAATCCCGTTTCTGAATCCAGATTATCTGCTTTGAACTGGATTATGTCACAGTGTAGACTCATATAATCCAGTTCAAAGCAGATAATCTGGATTCAGAAACTGGATTATATGGCAATGTAGGTCCAGCCTCAGCTTGCCTTACATCACAAACTACAGCCAATGGCTTCAAACTACAAGAAAGGAGATTCCCCCTGAACATTAAGAAGGACTTCCTGACTGTGAGAGCTGTTCAGCAGTGGAACTCTCTGCATCAGAGTGTGGTGGAGACTCCTTCTTTGGAGACTTTTAAACAGAGGCTGGATGGCCATCTGTCAGGTGTGGTTTGAATGCAATTTTCCTGCTTCTTGGCAGAATGTGGTTGGAATGGATGGTCCATGAGGTCTCTTCCAACTCTATGATTCTACGGGTTTGATAGTGAGGTTAGAATAGATAGACCAGAAAGAACCATGCATGCTGTGGTGAGTTCCTTGGAGGAATGGCCATATCAACATGCATTAGTAAAGATAAAGGTTTTTCCTGACATTAAGTCTAGCCACGTCCAACTGCACCGGGAATGTGGCGCAGCTGGCTGGGAGTCATCTGCATAAGATCTCTACTGGCCAGAAGGTCATGAGTTTGAGGCCTGCCCGGGTCAGGGTGAGCGCTCGATCATTTGTGTAGCTCGTTGTCGACCTTTGCAACCTGAAAGACAGTTGCATTTGTCAAGTAGGAAATTTAGGTACCACGTTGTGGGGAGGCTAATTTAACTAATTTACGAGGCCATAAATCTCCAGGAAGTGTGCAAAGGAGTGAAGGAGTGTGACAGCTCCCCCTGGTGGCCAGAAGCTGAAATGTTAAATTGCCTCTGAGTGTCTTGTCTTACATGTTTGTATGTCAAAGGGCATTGAATGTTTGCCTGTTTATGTGCATTGTGATCCGCCCTGAGTCCCCTGCAGGGTGAGAAGGGCGGAATATAAATGATGTAAATAATAAATAAATTGCTGAAAAACTCAGCTTATACTTGAATATATATGGTAATTAGGTGGCAAAATTCCCTACTTCAGAATATACTTCTATTGTTAGCTGTGATATCTTTATCACAGAGGTGTTTACGGACAATCTCTTGGCGGGGGGTGCTAATCTCAATTTCTAAGCCAAAGAGCCGGCGTTGTCCGTAAACACCTCTTAGATCATGTGGCCAGCATGATGGCATTGAGTGCCATTACCTTCCCACAGAAGTGGTACTTATTGATCTACTCACATTTGCATGTTTTCGAACTGCTAGGTTGGCAGAAGTTGAACTTGACAACTGGAGCTCACCCTCTCCTTGGATTCGAACCACCAACTTTTTGGTCAGCAAGTTTAGCAGCTCAGTGGTTTAACCTGCTGCACCACCAGGGGGCCCTTTCAAAATGCATTAAATAGTGGAAAAACCACAAGAATACTATAAGCAATGACAAGCACATAGGCCTGTTGCAATGTATCATAGGGAGCCTATATGTATGGTTTTCTTATGGCTTCCTCATTTAGATATCAAACAGAGCGAGGCATCTTAATTTTGCAAGTGAAATATTGTGTTTACCTCTCTTTGGTCCAGCTTTTCTCCTGGGCTGTCTTACCATGGGTATGTCATAGCAGATGGCTCAAGTATCTAAATCTGCGCCAGGTTTCATCTTTACTTTATCTGTGGTGCTGAATACGAGCGGGTCAATAAGTCCGTGACTTTTTGAATTTCCCACCTCTTAACTGAAAGGGCAACACTGCTCCTGTCAACAGGCATCTGTCAGTTGACTCCTGTCAAACGCAATCGTGTGACAATTTCGCAGGAGTGTTTGGTGTTGTTCAACCGCAATATGGGTGAGTTTTTGCGCCGTTTCGTAACCATGGACGGAACGTGGATCCACCACAACACACCAGAGACCAAACAGCAGTCAAAACAGTGGGTTTCTCGGGGTGAATCGGCGCCAAAGGCGGCCAAGGTGGGTTTGTCAGCCAATAAAGTCATGGCGACCGTTTTTTGGGATGCACGCGGTATAATCCACATTGACTACATTCAAAAGGGTAAAACAATCAATGGCTGATATTATGCCAACTTATTGGGTCGATTTAATGAGAATTTGGCGGGGGGAGAAATGACCGCATTTGGCCAAGAAAAAAGTTATTTTGCACCAGGACAATGCAAGGGTGCACACATGTCCAGTTGCCATGCCAACAATCCATGAATTGGGATATGGATTGCTCCCTCATCCGCCCTATTCTCCGGATTTAGCCCCTGGTGACTATTTCTTGTTTCCAAACCTGAAGAAATGGCTCAGCGGAAAGAGATTTGACTCCAACGATGAAATCATCTCACAAACAAATACCTGTTTTGATGACCTCGACAAATCTTCTTCTTTTTTTGGGAAGGGATAAAAAAATTGGAGAAACGTTGGACAAAGTGTATAGAGTTCAAAGGAGACTATGTTGAAAAATAAAATGATTTTTTATCCAAAAACCTGTGTTTCATTCAAAAAGTCACGGACTTATTGGCCCGCCCTCGTATATTACTTTGGTGTAGCTATATACTTTGAATAATTCTTCTAAAGTCCAAAACCCAGAATACTTTTGGTGCCATGCCGACATCAGAACTACCGGTAATAGCCTTTTCTGATTTTGGAGTCATGTTGGGGGGGGGGGGGATGGGGATGTCCAGAGCAACAACGAATGTATTTTTAAACCTGCATAAACGTAATTCTCTCTGTTAACAGTACGAGCATAAAATACTCTCAAGCAAGTAAAACAGACGGAGCTCGATTACTTGTGATTTGTGACGTAGCCCTTGGAACTCGTCGGGACACACTTCGGACAAACCCTTCATTAACTACAGCACCACTAGGCTATGACAGTGTGCATGGAATCAGTAAGAAAACACACCCAAAATCAGCTTTTGAGGTACTCATTCCAGCTAAGTATCCTGTTTGCCAAAATTGTTTTTCTTACCAAAAAAACCCCCACAAGACTTCGTTAAACCCCTGCAGATAGTTTAAGACAGTGTTTCCCAACCTTTTTTGAGCCGCGGCACACTTTTTACATTTGCAAAATCCTGGGGCACACCACCAACCAAAATGACACTCTTAACACAGTAATACATATAGTTAATATGTCTTTAAATGTATTTATACACTCAGTGTGAAACCTGGACCTGTTTCGATGAACTCAACATAGATATCCTGGCAGGAATGGCAGAAAGACACAAACTTCCCACACAGAACTCCCATAACCAAGAGAAAATGCTATATAAGGGTTTGGTGGGCATTGACCTTGAGTTTTGGAGTTGTAGTTCACCTATATCCAGAGAGCTCTGTGGACTCAAACAATGCTGGATCAGGACCAAACTTGGCATGAATACTCAATATGCCCAAATGTGAACGCAGATGGAGTTCAGGGGAAACCTTGACATTTGGGAGTTGTAGTTGCTGGGATTTATAGTTCCCCTACAATCAAAGAGCATTCTGAACCCCACCAATGATAGAACTGGGCCAAACTTCCCACACAGAACCCCCAGGAGGCAAAAGGAGGTCTCTACTTGGGGAAAGGGAGGCGGGCCATCCCAATGCATGGAGAGGGAGAGACCAAGTAGACAACGGGTGGGGAGGGGGGTGTTCGTAATTTTGTGCCTTTATCGAGGTAGGTTTCTTAGGGTTTTTATTCTTCAACACACTAGACTCCCTCCCCCCCCTTCCTGGAGGTTCCCATTTCCCACGGCACACCTGATGATCGCTCACGGCACACTAGTGTGCCCCGGCACACTGATTGAGAAACACTGGTTTAAGACATGTTTGAAGCGATAATAAGAATAGGTAAAACACAGGCATGTGGTTTTGGTAGTGGTAACAGTAGTGTAAATGTGAGCTGGGGTAGTGCAGGGGCTATGCTTGTGAACCAGGGTTATAGTTTGGATGTGTCTTCTCTCGTTCTCTGTCTTGTTTTCCCATCTAAAGTAACAGATTGATAGTATTGACATACTCTGTAACAGATTGATAGTATTGACATACTCTGCAGGATCATTGGCAAGCACCTCAGAGATTGTTGGGCTGAAGCATTCAATAGGCAGTCTTCTGCCTTCAGGGCCTAAAATAGGCTTTAAAAGGATGGACATGCAAGCTATGGCCCTGAAAGTAGAGACAAGCCGTCCCACATACAGGGAGGCCCGTAATATTTTTTAAGAATGAGTGCTAGACTCAAAAATAGTGAACCAAACAAGATTTATTGAATATAACCAGTAAAAATGCTGGTGGCCCAAAATGCTTGAAGTAGGTTGCAAAAGGGGTCCTTGGTTGCCAGTGAGGGAGTATTTGCATAACGCCTCTATTGGCCAGCCAACATGAACATTCCGACACTCTAAACTGGCAGAGGAGGATAAGGCAGAGGCCTGAGGCGGTCGCCAACACGAACATTCCAACGCTCTAAAATGGCCGAGGGGGGAAGGAAAAGGCCTGAGGCAGTCAGGCATAGTGGGAGTTTAAGGCCAAAACACTTTGCGACCCCAAACAATGAGAGAACAAGACCAAACTTGGCACACAGAACCCTCAAGACCCACTCTACATCCTGGTGCAGTTTGAGGGATGGACATGGGGACCAGGCTTAGAATGATGGGATCAGGACCACACTTGCCACACAGTGCCCACTTTTTACAACCTCACTGATGGGATTTGCAGTACCTTCACCATTCATTTCCCACAGAACATTGAAGCCCACAATCATAGAAGGCCCAAAATTGGCATCAGGCACCCAGAACTTGGCACAGTTTGGAGAGCCCCATGGATGATGGGACCCTCACACTTCCCGAGACAACCCTCATCTACTGACTGATCAAGACCAAACTTGAACAGAGCCCCCATGACCCATTGTTTGACATTGGACCACAGATGATGGGACTTGAATTACCTTCACTCACTTCCTGAGACCACTGCGAGCCGAATAAACAACTGATAAGGACCAACCTTTGCACACAATGACTTTCTCAATTAACCCAGGCAGGGCCGGGTCCCCAAGCTAGTACAATCACTTGCCTCTTAGTTTTGCAGATTGACGGTGCCTCTCTTAGATTCCAGGCTCCTGTTGCTTTCAATGGTTCCTTTGACTCGCGAAGTTCTTTGGATCCCCAAGATCTATAGGCTATGGGCGAAGGCTGACCTTCCTTTGTCCCTATAAATTATGGCTGAAAGCGTAGGTTGGCTTTGTAGCAGTTAACTAAGTTGCTTTGTCCTAGATGGCTTAGATTCCACCTTGCTATGCCCATGTGGTCTCTGGAATGAAGCCAGAGAGGAAGTCCAGCCCCTCAGGTAAACTCCAGAAAAAGGAGGAGTTGAGGGCAGTGCAGGCCCGGATCACCTCCAGGGATGGCAGGCACTCCAAAGCTGCCGCTTCTCCGGCCTGTCTGTCGAAACAGGCCCCACAGAGCCCGCGAGGCACCCCTTCCTCTTGGTCCCGCTCCCGACACCCTTCTCCCTGGGCCGGACGGAATTGTCTGCCGGGCCGCATCCGGCCCACGGGCCATAGGTTGCCCATCCCTGATCTAAAGAGTATACATAATGAAAACTTACTATGAGTTGGTCTTTCATTTTAATTCATATGCTGATTTTTTGTGTGTCAGAAGCGACTTGAGAAACTGCAAGTCGCTTCTCGTGTGAGAGAATTGGCCATCTGCAAGGATGTTGGTTGCTCAGGGGATGCCCGGATGTTTTACCATCCTGTGAGAGGCTTCTCTCATGTCCCCGCATGGGAAGCTGGAGCTGACAGACTAAGCTCACCCCATCTCGTGGTTTTAGTATTGTTTTTATTGTTGTTTAGTGTATTTTATTGTTAATGTTGCCTTGTGTAAACCGCCCCGAGCCTGTTGGGATGGGGCGGTATATAAAATTGAAGTAATAAATAAATAAATAAATAAGGAAAACCGTCGACCTTCAGGTCAGCAGTTCAGCCAGCACAAGAATTTAACCCTTTGTAATTCTTTGCTAGAGTTATCCATAGCCACATGGGCTAATCTCTCATGCCTACAGTAGACATTTACACCTCTTCATTGGGTATTGCAGTATCTAATGTGTTTTTGGATGACTTTTGAGTCCAAATTCATATTTTGTCACTCTTGAATGTCAACAGCTCATAAGTGCAGTCATCCCAACATCATTTCTGTTTTCTCTGTTCTTCCAAGGGTGATGAATTTGTGGTGTACCGAACTAGTCAGGTCAGAATCAAATATGTGGTTAAGTTTACCCTCGTGGACGACAGAGTAAAGGAGTTCCATCCTGTAATTCAGACTAAGTTAGAAGATGAGTTCCCTTCTCTTGACCAACTACGGCTTGAAGGTAAGAAATATGCGAAGGCAGTGTTTTTCAACCTGTTTTGAGCCGTGGCACATTTTTTACATTTACAAAATCCTGGGGCACACCACCAACCAAAATGACACAAAATGACACTCTAACACAGTAATACATATAGTTAATATGTTTTAAAATGTATTTATACACTCACTTAATATGAAACCTGGGCCTGTTTCGATGAACACAAAATATATAGTTATATAGTATATTATTATTATATTGCATTACATTACAACATTATCAATATTATATGTATACACAATATACATATACCATACTATATTATAATATCAAATACAACAATGTCATTGTCACAGTACAACAATTACATACCATGTTATATTATAACAATTATATTGCAATATTATCCGCAATATTACATGTAACGTAAATATACAATTATAATATCTTAATTTTAAATTGTGGTGCCCAAAACAGGACACAGTGTTGGAGTTGAAGTCCAAAACACCTGGAGGAAGGCCCAAGTTTGATCATATCTTGTCTAAATGTTCTTCCAAGCCCTTAATAAAGATGCTGCCTGCCTTAATGTATAGCCAGCATCTCCATGCCCATCTGTCAGGAGGGCTTGGATGGTGCCTTCCTGCTTAGCTGAAGGCGGTTAGGCTGGATGGCCTTTTGGGGACCCATATTTCTCCCACAAGTTCCCTTCCCTCCTTTCCCCCCGTTAGCTGGCTGACTCCCTGCCTGCCTGCCTGCCTGCCTGCCTGCCTGCCTTCAGCGTTCGGGCTCCACTGCTCTCTGACTCACATCTCGCATAGCGCCAACAGGACTGGGCTGGGTTGGACCGGAAGTGCTCCCTACCGGAGCAGGTCCACCCTACTGCGCGACCCTCCCGGAAACAGGGACTCGCGCGCTGAGGTTCCGGAGACAGAGTAGCAAACTTTATACATAACATCAGATAGATTAGAATCTAATTTCTCACAGCACACCTGATGATCTGTCGCGGCACACTAGTGTGTCGCGGCACACTAGTGTGCCGCGGCACACTGGTTGGGAAACACTGTGCTAAGGAAATATATTAATATATGAGCATTGGGTCTTTTATTTTGTTTGTTCTGTTATTTGAGCTCTTACATTTGAAAGACAAAAACTTGGGGGATGTTAGGCATCTGTTGAACTCTAGACAAGATTTTTTAGAAAAGTAAGAAGCTGTGGTTATTCCTATCTAATTCACAAGCTAAAATAATGAATATGGCCCTTCTTTGTTTTTTATTTGTTCAGTCGCTTCCGACTCTTTGTGACCTCAAGGACCAGCCCACACCTGAACTCCCTGTCGACCGTCACCACCCCCAGCTCCCTCAGATGCCCCTCTTCTATCATTACCCTGTCAGTGCATTTGCTGGCCAACTTGCTTTTTGTCGTCTAATTAACTGACTTCAGACACAGTTGTTTCTGCTTCAGTAGCGGCTCTTTATTTACATTTCATTCATTGCAATAACATTTACTTCTTAGCACAGTCAGATGCAAGGGAGAAGAGCGAAGAGAAAAAACAAATGGCCTCTGCTATATTGATCTCTTGGAGAGGAAGATGGCGCCGGGGCAGGAGCAGCCTGCAGGAGCGCTCCGTCAGCGTCCATCAAAACTTGGCCCTGGGGGCTTGGAAGCCACCCAAACCCCAGGAGAAGATCAATCTCGGACCAGAGTTGACCCCCGTACCCCAAAAGGGGCCGGTGTGGGTCCTCTGTGGGAGGACGACGAGGACTTTTACCGATATTGTGTCGCCCTGGAGGCCGAGCTGAAGATACAGAGGCCCTCGGAGGCATCCACATTACTGCCGCCTACTACTTCTACTACACAGTTGCCTCTGTCTCTGAACTCTGAGCATTCAGAGCATCTAGAGCCCATGGAAACAACAGATCCACGACTGGAACCGCAAGCCCTATGGCACCTCCGGGAAGAGTTCGACCAGCTAGAGGCCCAATTTAAGAGGTTCGGGGAGCGTCTGCGATTGCGGATCGCGATGGTGGCTACACTGAACGTGCCCCCCCCCTGAGAATGGACACTCGGCCTCAGCAGGCCCGGACCCCGAAGGAAAGGTGGAAGCGGAGCTGAGAGAAGAAGAGGGAGAGGAATTTGGAGAAGGGGATGGAGACGGAGATAGTGAGGACGCCCTCCCCCGGACCCACAGCCCCAGTGCCAGATCCTCCCCTGACCTTATTTGGGACTATTCCTGGGACCCTCAGATGGAGGGCCAGATGGAGGACCTACCGGTAACTCCAATGGACACACCGCGCAACGGGTGGAGACGGACGAGTCCCCGGAGGCGCTGGGAGAGCCAGAAAAGAGGAGCGCCCTGCATCCCCGCCGGGCTGTTTCTTCGGGCATGACTGTCCGATCGCCCAGGCAGGCTTGGACCCGGGGTCTTGCCCATGGTCAGCCTGCCGAAGACCCGAGGGCCCCGCTGCCGGTCATCTACGGAGGCCCGAAGAGGAGGACGTCGATCAGCGGCAGACGGTGAGAGCCGAGGATTCCTTTGATATTGACCGGGTGCTGGAGCGTGGTCAGCCATCAGACGAGGACAGAGAGGCGGGGGGGGGAGGGGTGGCTATTCTCAGCCGAGACACTATTAATTCCAGGGCGATTCCGACGGCGAACATCCCTGGGATGGAGTGTGCGGGCCTGGTGTGGGATTTGGGCGAGAGCGTAGCCTTCCTGTCGGTGTACCGTGCACCCGACGCACCGGCAGGAAGCCTGCCTAAGCTGCTGGAGGTGGTTGCGGAGTGGGCATTGAGGTTCCCTAAACTCATTGTTATGGGGGACTTCAATGTCCACGCCGACACCACCTCCCCATCAACGGCAGCCATGGACCTAGTGTCTACCATGGAGGCACTAGGACTCTCGCTCTGTAAGACTGGCCCCACTCACCATGCAGGACACACATTAGACCTGATCTTCGCCGCCGGAATTCAGGTGATCCTAGCCTCCATTACGGAGGTTCCATGGTCTGATCACAAGGTCCTGGAAGTCAGGCTGGGACTTGCCCCCCCTCCCAGTAAGGGTGCAGAACCTATTTCGGTTCGCCCAAGGAGACTTATGGAACCCACTAGGTTCCTGAATGCTCTAAGGGATTGGGAACCCTCCAGCGACTCGGTCGATGGGCTTGTGGAGCACTGGAATACCAATCTCTCCGCGGCCCTAGTCGAGATCGCCCCCAGGCGCTCTCTCCTTCCCGGAGTACTCGCTCGCCATGGTACACCGAGGAGCTGCGGGCGATGAAACGGATAAGGAGACAACTAGAGGACATGTGGCGGAGTCTCCGTGACGAAGCATCGAAATCAGCTTATAAACAATTTAAGGAGGTTTATGAGCAAACTATCAAGGAAGCAAAAAGGTTCATTACTCTTCCCTGATAGAGTCAGCTAGTTCACGCCCAGCCCAATTATTTAGGGTAATTCGGTCATTGACAACAATCCCAACTGTCCCAAATGATAGGGGTTTGGCTCCAACGGCTGAGGCTTTTCAGAACTTCTTTGCTGACAAGATTTCGACCCTCCGCCGGGACATTCCTGCCACTCTTGATACAGTTAGTGAACTCGAGTCCCCGCCGCCACTCGGTGGGCCCACCTTCACCCGTTTTCTACCGCTGGGCGCAGCAGCTGTCGATGGGTTACTGACTGCAGCTAGACCAACTACTTGCTCCTCGACCCGTGTCCCTCCTGGCTGGTTAGATCTTGCCGGGAGGGCCTACGGGCCCCCTGGGCACGATCTTAAATAGCTCCTTGAGCAAGGAGTCTTCCCAGGGGGATTAAAAGAGGCCATGGTGAGACCGCTGCTGAAGAAGCCGAATTTAGACCCTTCGGCTCCTCCAATTACAGGCCTGTTTCCAACTTGCCTTTCCTAGGCAAGGTAATTGAGAGGGCAGCAGCGGATCAGCTGCAGCAGTTCCTAGAAGACACAGCTGGACTTGATCCCTTCCAGTCTGGCTTCCGTGTTGGGCACGGGACGGAGACCGTACTTGTCGCCATTACAGACCAACTTCGCCGCCAGCTGGACCAGGGTGGATCAGCACTGCTTGTCCTGTTAGATCTGACAGCAGCGTTTGACACCGTAGATCATGCACTATTGACCCACCGTCTAGCCGCTTCCGGGTTAGGGGACCGCCCTTAAATGGGTGGCCTCCTTCCTCCGGGACCGGGACAACGTGTGGAGGGGGTGGGAGGTCTCCGGAGACTCCCACTTGACTGTAGGGTCCCCCAGGGGCCATCCTCTCCCCTCTATTATTCAATGTGTATATGCGCCCCCTGGCCCAGCTGGCCCGCGACTTTGGTCTGGAGTGTCATCAATATGCGGATGACACCCAGCTTCTGCTGAGAATGGACGGCAGGTCGGACGCCGTACCCGATTGTTTCCACCGGTGCCTCGAGGCCATGACTGGTTGGCTGCGTGCCAGCCGGCTGAAGGTGAACCCATCGAAGACGGAGATACTGTGGCCTGGTCGGCCTGGGCTGGGTGGGTGCCGGTTGCCTACCCTGGACGGCGAGCGGCTTAACCCATCGCCGTCAGTTAAAAGCTTGGGGGTTGTGCTAGACTCCTCGCTGACCATGGAGGCCCAGGTCTCCATGGCCAGCAGGACGGCATTCTATCACCTCCGACAGGCTAGGCGACTGGCACCCTACTTGTCCAGGAGGGACCTGGCCACGGTGATCCAAGCGACGGTCATCTCGAGACTAGACTACTGTAATGCCCTCTACGTTGGCCTTCCCTTGTCGACGATCCGGAAACTCAAGCTAGTGCAGAATGCCACGGCTCGCTTGCTGGCAGGAGTGCCAGCGAGAGAGCACATTACACCTACTCTTCGGCAGCTGCACTGGCTTCCTATCGAGTACCGAATCGCCTTCAAAGTGTTGGTTGTAACCTTTAAGGCCTTGTACGGCCTAGGGCCTGCGTGCTTGAGGGACCGCCTTACCCCGTATGCTCCCGAGATCACTGCGTTCAGATGAGCAGAATCTGCTGTTAATTCCATCAGTCCGCTCCTGCCACCTATCGACGACAAGACAAAGGTCTTTTTCTGTGGCGGCACCAGGGCTCTGGAATGCCCTCCCGGAGAGTACCCGAGCCATTTCGGAACTGGGCCCATTCCGGAGGGCATGTAAGACGGCTCTCTTTGGGCTGGCCTTTAATTAGGCGCTGGATAACAATACTCCTTGTCTGTCTTCCCAACCCACGCTCTGACTATGTAACCATTTTAATGTGGCTTGTTTTATTTTGTGTTTTATTGATTGTAATGGCCGCATGCCATATGTTATGTCGTGCCGCTGTGTAACTCCGATGTGATCCGCCCCGAGCCTGCTGGGAGGAGCGGAATACAAGAATGAACTATAAATAAATAAATAAATAAATAAATAAATAAAATACTCCACTGTTATCAGCCCATTAATTCAATGTCCAGCCTCCTAGTCTATTACAACATTTTCCTTGTCTGTTCCGCACATGCTTCGTAAGGCTCCACAACTAAACTCTTTCACAGCTAGCAGCATGGATATTTTAAACTTGTGCAATATATATATATATATATATATATATATATATATATATATATATATATATTAACATTACACTGATAACGATCTCGAAGAAGAATTCGGCATATATATACGCTATCGTACTGATGGTAGCTTGTTCAACTTAAGCCGTCTGAGGGCTCGCACTAAGACTCTAAACCAGGGGTGCTCACACTTTTTAGCATGCGAGCTGCTTATAAAATAACCAAGTCAAAATGCTCTACCTACCCAGTACAAAAACTGTGAAACATATAACACAATCTCTGCTCAGAGTCCACACTGCCATATAATCTGATTCAAAGCAGATAACATGGGATTTTATTCAACAGTGTGGAAAGGACCTCAGATAACCCAGGGCCGGCAGCACTTGGGGCGGTGTCAGGAGCCTGCGGGGCGGGACTGAGCCTTCCTCCCGCCCTGCCTGCGATCTACCAGGACGCCCTACGCGATCTACCCGTAGATCGTGATCTACCTAATGAGCACCCCTGCTCTAAACCGGGCATGTCCAGCAGGCAGCCCGCGGGCCACACACGGCCCGCCAGCCCTTGGATGCGGCCCGCCTACCCTCCTGCAAGAAATCAGCTGTTTTAAATAAAAACCGATCGGGAACGCCAAGGGGGAGGGAGGGAGAGAGGAGGCGGGCCTAAAGAGGAGGAGGCACCTCCCTTCCTCCTCCTTAGGCCCGCCTCCTCCGTCCCGCCTCTCCCCCCGACGCACCGATCGGGAGCGGCGCAGGGCTGCTGCTGCTGCCCCGCGCCGTGCTCCTCCCGCCGCCCTTCCAGGCCCTGGTGGTGGCGAGGAGGAGGAGCTGGACCTCCCACTGGCCTTCCAGCAAAACCCCCCCCCCCGGGGCGGGAACCCCCAAGGAGGGGGGAGAATGGGGGAAAGGGGTAAAGGGGGAAGAAAAAAAGGGAAAAGGGAGGAAAGGAAGAAGGAGAATGGGGGAAAGGAAGGGGAGAGGGGGAGAGGGGGAAAAGATGGGGGGGTAGAAATAAAGGGGTGGGACACATACACACAAAATATACATTAAAAGGGGCCAAAATTTTAACATATTTTAATGCACAATAAAAAGGAAAACACAACAATATACAAAAGAACATTTTAAAATAAAAAGAGGTGGGGGTTTTTTAATTTTTTCCCACACTCCCCTTTTGGGGGGATCAGTGCCCGGGAAATTCCACCCCTTTGGGGCCCAAAGGGTTGGACAGCCCCCTCAAAAACCCATCTAATCCGTGGGGCTGTTTTTTGAGCCCGATGCTCCCCCTTTTCCCCTTTAAAAGAACCAGCCCAAAAAATTAAATCCTGCTTTGAAAAACCCGGGAGCGGGGTTTGGGGCTGAAGTCAGCCTGAAGAAAAATGGAAGTCCTCTACCAGCCCGCACCACAGGAAGAACACCATCATCCTCACGTCAGCATAGGCTTAAGTCCATTCAAAGGCAGTTCACACCTACCTAGAAAGCATCATCCCTTCAGACTCAAGATTGACAAAGAAATAGATCACAGATTATCAAAGGCATAGAGTGCATTCGGAAGGCTTCACAACAGTGTCTGGAGCAACACCTGAAGAAAAAGCACCAAAATCAGTGTGTGCAGAGCTATCGCACTGTCTATTCTCCTCTATGGGTCTGAAACATGGGTCACCTATCGCCAACACCTACAATCCCAACTGTCCCAAATGATAGGGTTTGGCTCCAACGGGGCTGAGGCTTTTCAGAACTTTGCTGACAAGATTTCGACCTCCGCCGACATTCCTGCCACTCTTGATACAGTTAGTGAACTCGAGTCCCCGCCACCTCGGTGGGCCCACCTTCACCCGCTTTCTACCGCTGACGCAGCAGCTGTCGATGGGTTACTGACTGCAGCTAGACCAACTACTTGCTCCTCGACCCGTGTCCCTCCTGGCTGGTTAGATCTTGCCGGGAGGGTTTACGTGGCCCCCTGGGCACGATCTTAAATAGCTCCCTTGAGCAAGGAGTCTTCCCAGGGGGATTAAAAGAGGCCATGGTGAGACCGCCGCTGCTGAAGAAGCCGAATTTAGACCCCTTCGGCTCCCTCCACCACAGGCCTGTTTCCAACTTGCCTTCCTAGGCAAGGTAATTGAGAGGGCAGCAGCGGATCAGCTGCAGCAGTTCCTAGAAGACAGCTGGACTTGATCCCTTCCAGTCTGGCTCGTGTTGGGCACGGGACGGAGACCGCATTTGTCGCCATTACAGACCAATCTCGCCGCCAGCTGGACCAGGGTGGATCAGCACTGCTTGTCCTGTTAGATCTGACAGCAGCGTTGACACCAGAGATCATGCACTATTGACCCACCGCCTAGCCGTCTCAAGTTAGGGGACCTCTTAAATGGGTGGCCTCCTTCCTCCGGGACCGGGGACAACGTGTGGAGGGGGTGGGGAGGTCTCCGGGAGACTCCCACTTGACTGTGGGCTCCCCAGGGGCCATCCTCTCCCTCTATTATTCAATGTGTATATGCCCCACCCAGCTGGCCCGCGATTCTTTGGTCTGGAGTGTCATCAATATGCGGATGACACCCAGCTTCTGCTGAGAATGGACGGCAGGTCGACGCTGCACTCGATTGTTTCCACCGGTGCCTCGAGGCCATGACTGGTTGGCTGCTGTGCCAGCCGGGCTGAAGGTGAACCCATCGAAGACGGATACTGTGGCCTGGTCGGCCTGGGCTGGGTGGGTGCCGGTTGCCTACCCTGACGGCGAGCGGCTTAACCCATCGCCGCAGTTAAAAGCTTGGGGTTGCTAGACTCCTCGCTGACCATGGAGGCCCAGGTCTCCATGGCCAGCAGGACGGCATTCTATCACCTCCGACAGGCTAGGCGACTGGCACCCTACTTGTCCAGGAGGGACCTGGCCACGGTGATCCAAGCGACGGTCATCTCGAGACTAGACTACTGGAAGGCCCTCTACGTTGGCCGTCCCTCGTCGACGATCCGGACACGCAAGCTAGGGCCGCATGCCGCGGCTCGCGTGCTGGCAGGAGTGCCAGCGAGAGAGCACATTACACCTACTCTTTGGCAGCTGCACTGGCTTCCTATCGAGTACCGAATCGTCTTCAAAGTGTTGGTTTTAACCTTTAAGGCCTTGTACGGCCTAGGGCCTGCGTACTTGAGGGACCGCCTTACCCCGTATGCTCCCCCGAGATCACTGCGTTCAGATGAACAGAATCTGCTGTTAATTCCATCAGTCCGCTCCTGCCACCTATCGACGACAAGACAAAGGTCTTTTTCTGTGGCGGCACCAGGGCTCTGGAATGCCCTCCCGGAGAGTACCGAGCCATTTCGAACTGGGCCCATTCCGGAGGGCATGTAAGACGGCTCTCTTTGGGCTGGCCTTTAATTAGGCGCTGGATAACAATACTCCTTGTCTGTCTTCCCAACCCACGCTCTGACTATGTAACCATTTTAATGTGGCTTGTTTTATTTTGTGTTTTATTGATTGTAATGGCCGCATGCCATATGTTATGTCGTGCCGCTGTGTAACTCCGATGTGATCCGCCCCGAGCCTGCTGGGAGGAGCGGAATACAAGAACGAACTATAAATAAATAAATAAATAAATAAATAAATAAAATACTCCACTGTTATCAGCCCATTAATTCAATGTCCAGCCTCCTAGTCTATTACAACATTTTTCCTTGTCTGTTCCTGGGCACATGCTTCGTAGGCTCCACAACTAAACTCTTTCACAGCTAGCAGCATGGATATTTTAAACTTGTGCAATATATATATATATATATATATATATATTAACATTACACTGATAACGATCTCGAAGAAGAATTCGGCATATATATACGCTATCGTACTGATGGTAGCTTGTTCAACTTAAGCCGTCTGAGGGCTCGCACTAAGACTCTAAACCAGGGGTGCTCACACTTTTTTAGCATGCGAGCTGCTTATAAAATAACCAAGTCAAAATGATCTACCTACCCAGTACAAAACTGTGAAACATATAACACAATCTCTGCTCAGAGTCCACACTGCCATATAATCTGATTCAAAGCAGATAACATGGGATTTTATTCAACTGTGTGGAAAGGACCTCAGATAACCCAGGGCCGGCAGCACTTGGGCAGTGTCAGGAGCCTGCGGGGCGGGACTGAGCCTTCCTCCCGCTCTGCCTGCGATCTACCAGGACGCCCTACGGGATCTACCAGTAGATCGCGATCTACCTAATGAGCACCCCTGCTCTAAACCGGGCCCTTGGATGCGGCCCGCCTACCCTCCTGCAAGAAATCAGCTGTTTTAAATAAAAACCGATCGGGAACGCCAAGGGGGAGGGAGGGAGGGAGAGAGGAGGCGGGCCTAAAGAGGAGGAAGGGAGGCACCTCCCTCCTCCCTCCTCCTCCTCTGTCCCTTCTCTCCCGCCTCCTCGTCCTGCCTCTCCCCGACGGAGGGGATCGGGAGCGGCGCAGGGCTGCTGCTGCTGCCCCGCGCCGTGCTCCTCCCGCCGCCCTTCCAGGCCCTGGTGGTGGCGAGGAGGAGGAGCTGGACCTCCCACTGGCCTTCCAGCGCCGGCAGCGGGACCTGCGGGTTGCCTCTGAGCGGCCCTGTGGGCGCACCGCCAAGGAAGGCCGCCCACAGCCCCGCCTGCTCAGAGGCAACCCACAGGCCCCGCCTAGCCCTTTTCCAGGACGGGCCCAGCATGGCAGGGACAAGAGGAGGCGACGCAGAGACAGCACCGGATCCCTTCACAGGTGATGGAAGGAAGGGGAGGGTAAGGAAAAAAGGAAGGAGAAAAGGAAAAGATGAGGGGGGAAGGAAGGAAGGAAGGAAGGAAGGAAGGAGGAGGGAGAATGGAGGAAAGGGTCAAGGGGAGAAAAAAAGGAAGAAGGAGGAAAGGAAGAAGGAGAATGGAGGAAAGGAAGGGGAGAGAAGGAAGGAGAGCAGGAAAAGATGAGGGGGTAGAAATAAAGGGTGGGACACATACACACACACATATACATAAAGACATGCACACATACACACATATATACATGCACATATACAAACGAACACATACACAATATACATAGACACATATACACATATAGAGGTAAGAGGTTTTTTTCAACTTTTTCACACTGCGGCCCCCCAGGTGATCAGTGACCGGAATTCCAGCCCTTGGGCCGGTAGAAGTTGGACAGCCCTGCTCTAAACTATCTAGTCCGTGAGCTGCTTTTTGCAGACGATGCTGCCCTTGTCGCCCATTCAGAACCAGCCCTGCAGTGCCTAACATCCTGCTTTGCAACAGCGGCAGAGCTGTTTGGGCTGGAAGTCAGCCTGAAGAAAATGGAAGTCCTCTACCAGCCCGCACCACAGGAAGAACACCATCATCCTCACGTCAGCATAGGCTTAAGTCCATTCAGCAGTTCACCTACCTAGAAAGCATCATCCCTTCAGACTCCAAGATTGACAAAGAAATAGATCACAGATTATCAAAGGCATAGAGTGCATTCGGAAGGCTTCACAACAGTGTCTGGAGCAACAAGCACCTGAAGAAAAGCACCAAAATCAGTGTGTGCAGAGCTATCGTACTGTCTATTCTCCTCTATGGGTCTGAAACATGGGTCCACCTATCGCCAACACCTACGACTCCTCGAACGCTTTCATCAGCGCTGTCTTTGCACAATCCTAAATATACACTGGACCGACTATGTGACAAGTGTTTCTAACAATTAAGTGGATTCACCATAAATAATTAATAGTTTTCCACCCTTTTGACTTTCCTTATTTAGATTATGAAATGCCAAAACAAGATAAGCAGAAAAAAGTAATTTCCGGTCTTCTGGATAGATCTGGAAATCCAATCCCTCTTCGAAATCTTCACATCAAGGGAAAAATAATAGACTTTGCAGGACAGGTAACCCACATAGCTTGTGTTGAAAAGTTTGTGAATTGAATGGTTAGTTTGCTGGCTTTTTGTTGTTAATTAAAATGCAAAAGGGGGGTGCTATTTTTCACTTAAACGTAGAGTGTTTCTGAGCAAAGGGAAATGTGTGTGATGTCTCATTAGCAAGGAATTTAAGTTTTAGTTTCAGAAAGTACTACCGTGTTTCCCCGAAAGTATGACACCCCGATTGTAAGACGTGTGGGGTGTCAGAGGGGTCGGCTTATATAAGGCTCCCCTCTGCGCCTGTCTTCCCTTCCCCGAAGAGGAGGCTGCAGGGAAACCGCTCGATCTCCCTGCAGCCGCCTCTGCGGGGAAGGGAAGAGGGGCGGCTGAGGGAGGGGGCCGGAACCGGCGAGAGGGAGAAGGCGCCGGCAGAAGTCCCGCCCGCACGGCGACTCAGGTGCTTTCGCCGCCGCCAGGCTCGTGTTTGGAGCGCTGGGCGGCGGGCGGCAGCGGGAAAGACGCCTGAGTCGCCGTGCGGGCGGGACTTCCGCCAGCACTCTTCTTCCTCTGCCGGCGGCGGCTCGCCCCTCCTCCCTTCACTGAAGGGAGGGGGCGGAACCGCGAGAGGGAAAGGCGCCGCTGGGAGGAAGAGGAGGAGGATGGAAGGCGCCGCTGGAAGGAAGAGGAGGAAGAGAGGATTCCGGGCCCCTTTTGAGCCCCTCTGGGAGCCTCTCGTCGCCCAGCCAGGAAGCCACACCATGCCGCCCGCGGTAAGTCTTACTTTCGTCTTACTTACGGGTACCATCGGCTAATGTGTCGTGCCCGAAAGTAAGCCGTGGGGATTTGGGGGGGAAAAGAAAGTAAGACGCTGTCTTACTTTCGGGGAACACGGTAGCTGTACCCGGCCACGCACTGCTGTGGCAAAGAACAACAGCAACATCCCTTCTTGTCTTTCGTTCTTGCTCTCCATCTGTCTCCCTCATCCTTCAGCTCTTTCCTTCTCTCTTTCCTCCTTACTTCCATCTTTTCTTTCCCCCTATTCTTTCCTTTTCTCTATCACTCCTCCTTCCCTTTCTTTCCCTCCCTAAGTTTCCTTCCTCCCTTTATTTCCTTTATTTTTCTCCTCCCCTCACCAGCTTCACCCTCCTTTACAGCCATTTATTACCTTTGTCTTTGCTTTGTAGTCTCGTCTTCCTTCCTGTGCTACCTTTTTCTTTCCTTCCTTCCTTCCCTCCTCTCCTCTTTTACCTTTCTCCCCCTTTTCCTCTTTCATTCCTTCGCCTTTTCCCTCCCTCCTTTCTTCTTTTCTTCCTTCCTGTCTGTTCGCCTTCCTTCCTGCTTTCCCTCTTTCATGCCTTTCATTTTTGTGTCCTTTCTGCTGTCTCTTCTTCCTTCCTTGGGTATCTCTTTTCCTTCTTTCTTCTCTTCCTTCCCTCCTTCCTTCTTTCCCTCCCTCCTCTATTACCTTCCCCCCCCCCCTTTCCTTCTTTCATTCCTTCCGTCATCTTCGCCAAAGTCGGGGCCTCAATTGCTGTCGTGGAGGCCTCCGGAGCCCAGGCCGCAGCAGCAATCGAGGCCCCGGCTTCGCAGAAGACAGCGGGCCTCTCCTCCTTTTAGCTCTTCAGCAGGCGCTGCCGTCAGCCATTCCCCTGTGGCGGCGTTCACTGCTGAAGAGCTAAAAGGAGGAGAGAGGCCCACTGTCTTCTGTGAAGACCGGGCCTCGATTTCTTTTGCAGAGGTCTCCAGAGCCCAGGCCGCGGCAGCAATCGAGGCCCTTTTAGGTATTTAGCAGGCAGTGCCGCTGCCAGCCATTCCCCCGCTGGCCACAGGAGACAAGTAAGATGGCGGGCCTTCTTTTCTCTGTGCTGGCGGGGGGGGGGGGGGTGGAGGAGGGAGAAGGGATTTCCACGTGCGGTAATGAGTACCGCGCGTGCGTAGTCTGTGTTTGCCACTGGGGTTTCTGGGTGTTGTAGTCCCCTTGTTTGTTTTTTTTTTGCATTTTTTACCTTTTTGTTTTATTTGGGGGTGGTAAACATACCTCATTGCATGGGGATTTTTGTGGCCTGGTTTGGTCTTTATGGGTTCAGCGGTTTTGCTGTCTATATGCTACTCACCACGACAGCTCTCATCTATTATATAAATGGGTTCACGTCATGTGATGTATACCTCAAACAAAGAAACCATCCAACGCAGAAACACAATACTTGCCAACAGAAATAGGCCTCAAGCAAGGTACGTTTGTAGCAAAGAAAATTTCCCCCCCAAAACCTAAAAGACCCCCAAAACAACGAATAAAAATAAAACTACATTTACCAGCATCCTCCGGGGCAGCCAAAGACTCACCCAGCCTCTACATTCTGAACAACATGATTGGCTGCCAATAAGGGCGGATTTGCATAACTGCTGCACTGGCCAGCCAACATGAAAATTCCGAACCATAATAAACTGCCAAAACAGAATAAGGAAAAGGCCTGAGCCAATCCCCAACACAAACACCCAAATCACTTCCAACCTAAAATTTACACCCCAAAAAATCACAGACCACGCCCAAAATTGACAGTAAGGCTTCATTAACTTGATTTCCCTAACTAGCCCTCACTTACTGGGAAGCTGTTTACGCTCTGAATTGACAGTAAGACTTCATTAACTTGATTCTCCTAACTAGGCCTCAGCTCATTGGAAGCTTGTGTATGGCCTTAATTGACAGTAAGGCTTCATTAACTTGATGTTCCTAACTAGGCCTCAGCTCATGGGACATTGTGTATGGCCTGAATTTACAGTAACCTACCTTGGCACACAGAGCCCCGACCATGCATGATGGGACTTGAAGTACCACCATGGAAAATGGGATTTGTAGTACTTCAAAACCCATCATTCCCCACAGACCACTGTGGCCCAGAGCCAAGACCAATAAAGACCCAACTTGGCACACCATGCCCCCCACCATCAGAAAACGTATTTTTGTTGGTCTTAGGAACCCCTTTGGCAGAGAAGGCTGAAGATCTCTCCGCCTGTCCTCCCACCAAAACAGACCACGAATCCTCCCACCAAAAGCCCTCATCTGCTATGATTGCCCAGCCTCTCAGCCAAGGGGAGAGCTGTTTCTGAGACTCCAATTGGGGAGGGGAGAGCAGGCGTTCTCGGCACATGGCAGATTGGTACACATGTGTGGGATAGAGAGAGCATGTGAGTCCCTTCAAGGCATGGGGGTTCTGTATGGGGAGTTTGTCCCAATTCTATCGGTGGGATTCAGAATGCTTTTTGAGTGTAGGTGAACTATAAATCCCAACAACTACAACTTTCAAATGTCAAGGTCTATTTTCCCCATGCTCCCCCAGTATTCACATTTGGGTATATTGAGGATTCGTGCCACGTTTGGCCCAGATCCATCATTGTTTGAGTCCACAGTGCTCTCTGGATGTAGGTGAACTACAACTCCAAAAGTCAAGGTCAATGCCCACCAAACCCTTCCAGTATTTTCTGTTGGTCATGGGAGTTCTGTGTGCCTAGTTTGGTTCAATTCCATCGTTGGTGGAGTTCGGAATGCTCTTTGATTATAAGTTAACTATAAATCCCCGCAACTACAACTCCCAAATGACAAAATCAGTCTCCCCCTAATCCCACCAGTATTCAAATTTGGGCGCCATCTGGTGCCAAATAGGGCTGTTCTTCCATTTCGGATATGCCCGAATTTCGGAAGTTTTTCGGATACTTCCGACTTTTTTAGAAATTTCGAGAGCAACCCTTCCAACAGGAATTTCTGAAATTCTGAATTTCGGAATTCCGAATTTCGGATGTCATTTCCGAATTTTCTTGCTGATTGTTCATTGGCTGATGGCTAACAGCTGACTCTCACTTCTGCTGATTTTTTTGCCCATTTTTGAAAGCGGATGCCATTTCCGAAGAATTCCGAATTTCGGAAATAATTCCGAATCAATTTCTAAATTTATCGGAAATTTTTCAGAAGTCCATATAATCCGAAAGGACAGCTACAATTAGATCCGAAATGAGTTTCGAAACATTTTTTTCTTGGATCAACCAGCCCTAGTGCCAAATACAGGAGGAGGAGCCATGATCAGCTGCCGTGTGGCCCAATTACATATGAAAAAACGTAACAGCTGAGCCCTTAACCGTTAACAGCCATCGAAACAAGCTGGATTCACCAAAGGGAACTGACCAAACCAAATCTATGCAAAAGCCTACAAAATACTTTCCTTTCTTTCAGATTGTGATATTTCAGACATATGAAAATCAAACCGACAGCCCCATTGAAGCCAAATACGTCTTTCCTTTGGATGAGACAGCTGCCGTGTGTGGATTTGAGGCTTTCATTAAAGGGAAACATATAATTGGAGAGGTAAGAGAAGGAGACATTATATACAGGACAGGTTGTTGTAGGCTCCTGGGCAATCAACTGTTTTTGTTGTTGTTGCCCCAGCGAGGATCTGCCTCTAAATTAAGCCTGTTAAGAATATTTGGTGGGGTTGACGGGAGGAAGAAGGCGCGTGCTGCGGTTTCCACGGCAACGCTTGCCTGGGGATTCTAACTCGCAGGGACATACCGTGTTTTCCCGAAAGTATGACACCCCCGATTGTAAGACGTATCGGGGGTGTCAGGGGTCGGCTAATGTAAGCCGTATCCCGAATAAGACGTACTCGCCGCCGCTGTCCCTCCTCCCGCCTCCTCCCACCCCATCGGCCGCCGCCGCCCTCCGCGGCGCACCTTCCTGCCAGGCCTCCAAGGAAGGGAGGGGAAGAGCCCCAGAGGCGTGGCAAAGTGGCGCCTCTGCGCCAGAGTGACGGGCTCGCCGCTGCCAGGCGCTCTGGGGCTCTTCCCTCTCCCTTTCCTTGTTCATGGGGGAGGAAGAGCTCCAGAGTGGCAAGCGGCGCGCTCAGCGCAGAGTGACCATGCGCAGACATCGCGCGCCCGCCACGCCTCTGGGGCTCTTCCCTCCTTCGCTTTGTCCATGGAAGGGAGGGCAGAAGGCCTGAGCCCCAGCCTGAAGGCGTGGCAAGCGGCGCCGCATCAGAGCAGACGCGCGGCAGAAGGCCTGAGCACGCCTCTTGCTGGTTTTCTCCCTCCTTCCTTCGGCGGCCAGAACCGAGGCTGCGTCGCGGAGGTGTGCCGGGCGGCCGATGGGGCCGGCAGCGACGGAGGCGGCGGCGGCGGCGGCGTGGTGGCGGCAGGCGGCGGCGGCGAGGCGGGACCGAGTGGGAGGCGGGTGACGCGGGCTTAGTTTATATAAGAGGTACTGTCGGCGCGTAAAAGTAAGACGTAGGGGACTTTTCGGGTCAAAAGAAAGTAAGACGCTGTCTTACTTTCGGGGAAACACGGTAGTTGCAAGCGCGCAATCCCTGGGCAGACAAAAAATGACATGCAATTAAAATAACATTAAAATTAAAATTAAAACACATTAAAAACATTTAATTTTACGAAAAAGGTAGAAACATTGATACATATATCTTTCTGTTTAATTGCTATTCATTTTTTTTAAAAAAAATAATTTCTAGGGGGGCGGTGAGTAAATTTTTTTCTGGAAAGGGGGCGGTAGGCCAAAAAAGTTTGGGAACCATGAGATACCTATATAAAAGGCTACATGGTTGCAACAAGAAGCACAAAGAAATCAAAATGAAGTCATTATATAGTCAGAATTACACCATTAAATTCCACCCTTCTTCATGAAATAGAATTGGATAAAATCACAGCTATGTCATTAGCGTGTCATCAGTCTGGGCTGGCCTAAGCTGTGAAAGTCACACCTACCAATTAAACCTTGTTTACACAATTATAATTCTGTTCTCATAACATATGACTTGTTTATTTTACAACGTCCTACAATATCTTATGTTCCCAGACATCTCATGCGAAAATAAACACGTCAATCATGTGTTTATATAACTCTCTCGGCATTACTTCGCAAATGAAGATTCTTAGGAAGGACTCATCCCACGCTTTCTACAAGCGCGTTGACGACTAAAAAAGCCAATCTGAGATAGGCAAGTCCGGTTGCAGAAAGCACAGCAGAAAGTCTCCTTGAGCGGTGTTGTTTCCAAGTTGCGGTTCATTCTGCGTTGTCGTTTCTCTTCAAGACCCATTTGGCATGTCTTCTCGAAAGAGGCCGCAGTATTGTGGATAGTGCTTCTCCATGCCTCCCGATGTGAGGCCAGGGTGGACCATTGTTGGTGATCAATCTGGCCAAGCCTGAGATGTTGTTTAAGGGAGTCCTTATATCTCTTTCTTGGGGCGCCTCTCTTGCGCTGACCCGTGGCGAGTTCACCATAGAGTAGTATCTTTGGGAGGCGGTGGTCCTCCATCCTAGAGACCTCGTGCCCTGCCCAGCGCAGCTGTGTTCTCAATAGCATGGCCTCAATGCTGGTGATCCCTGCTTGCTCAAGGACAGCAACATTCGTCACAAAGTCGGTCCAGTGTGTATTTAGGATTGTGCGAAGACAGTGCTGATGAGAGTGTTCAAGGAGTCATAGGTGTTGGCGATAGGTGACCCATGTTTCAGACCCATAAAGGAGAATAGACAGTACGATAGCTCTGTACACACTGATTTTGGTGCTTTGCCTCAGGCGCTAGTTGCTCCAGACTCTTTTGTGAAGCCTTCCGAATGCACTATATGTCTTTGATAATCTGTGATCTATCTCTTTATCAATCTTGGCGACTGAAGAGATGATGCTTCCCAGGTAGGTGAACTGCTGAACGGACTTAAGCACAGATCTGCCTATGCTGATGTGGGGATGATGGTGTTCTTCCTGTGGTGCGGGCTGGTAGAGAACTTCCGTTTTCTTCAGGCTGACTTCCAGCCCAAACAGCTCTGCAGCTGTGGCAAAGCAGGATGTGAGGCGCTGCAGGGCTGCTTCTGAATGGGCGACAAGGGCAGCATCGTCGGCAAAAAGCAGGTCACGGACGAGATAGTTTAGAGTCTTAGTGCGAGCCCTCAGTGTTTATATAAGCTAAGCAATAAGAATTTAAAAGGTTTCTCAGCTAGCTCACTAGAGAGAATAACAGCCTGTCTTTTTAATACATAGTAGACAGAAAATGAGCAATGGCTACTCCATTTTTGAACATACAGCATTTCGCAAGACTTGATATTTCCAACACTCCTCCACGAAATGATATTTGTTCACATCTTTAATCTTAATTAATCATAGAAATTACTGTGTTAGTTTTTTGTATAATGCCCACCCACGGATAGGTTGGAAATACCCTTTTTTCCCTATCTCTTTTACTTTGTGTTTGTTTTAATTTGTTTATAATAGAATATCTTGTTCTTCAAACCGTTTCAACAGGTGAAAGAAAAAGAAAAAGCACACAAAGAATATAGAGATGCCGTCGTTCAGGGACACGGGGCTTATCTGATGGATCAGGATGCTCCTGTAAGTGGAACGTATGAAGCCAGTCGGCCTTAGTCTTTTTATAGTTCAAACCCCTCATTTATTTTAAGTTGGATAATGAATGGAGCCCCCAGTGGCGCAGAGGGTTAAACCGCTGAGCTGCTGAACTTGCTGACCCAAAGGTCGGCAGTTCAAATCAGGAGAACAGGGTGAGCTCCTGCTGTTGGCCCTAGCTTCTGCCAACCTAGCAGTTCAAAAACATGCAGATGTGAGTAGATCAATAGGTACTGCTTCGGTAGGAAGTTAACGGTGCTCCATGCAGTCATGCTGGCCTTGGAGGCATCTACGGACAATGCCGGCTCTCCGACCTAGAAATGGAGATGGGCACCACCCCCAGAGTCGGACAAAAGTAGACTTAATGTCAGGGGAAACCTTTACTAATGAAGGGTATGTGTGCCAAGGTTGTTCCAGATCCATCAAACTGTATAGTAGCCTTTGTGATTCCAACCAACTAACCAATATACATGCATTGACTTTTTTATCTATAGAATATGTTTTGGTCAGATATGTATTAGGGTTAGCAGCTTCAGCTCCTGTACCAGATTCAAGTTGGCCTTCCATGTGCACAAGTGTGTGTGTGTGTGTACACATAAGTTGCCAATAGGCAGAAAAGAGGAGGGGGGAATGACATAAGTAACAGAGAGACCATATTTTGCCTCCTATAATTCAATAATTTACAATAACTTATGGTTTTCACCAGCTATACCAGGTACGGCCAAACCCAGGGGCTGGATGTGGCCCCTTAGGCTCTTTTCTCAGGCCCTTCTCTCTCACACCATCCCATCCTTCCTTCTCTTTTTCCGTCCTCCTCCCCACCCTCTTTCTCCTTTCAACATTTTGTCCTTCCTTCCTTCCTTCATTCCTTCCTTCCTTCCTGTCTCCCCCCTCTATTCCTTCCCTCCCTCTTTCCCCCTTCCTTCCCTTCCACCATTTCCTCCTTTGTTTCCCTCTCTCCCTCTTTTTACTTCCTTCTTTTTTGTCTTTCCTTCCATCTCTCTTTCCTCCCTCCCTCCTTCTTTCTCCCTCACTCCATTCCCTTCGACCCTTTCGTTCTTCCTTCCTTCCTTACCTCTTTCCTTCCTCCTTCCCTTACACCCTTTCGTCCTTCCCTCCCTTTTGTCTTTCTTTTTCTCTCTTTCCTTCCTCACCTTCCTCTCTTCCCTCCCACTTTCTCCTTCCATCCTTCCCTTCGACCCTTTCGTTCTTCCTTCCTTCCTTACCTCTTTCCTTCCTCCTTCCCTTACACCCTTTCGTCCTTCCCTCCCTTTTGTCTTTCCTTTTCTCTCTTTCCTTCCTCACCTTCCTCTCTTCCCTCCCACTTTCTCCTTCCATCCTTCCCTTCCACCCTTTCGTCCTTCCTTCCTTACCTCTTTCCTTCCTCCTTCCCTTACACCCTTTTGTCCTTCCCTCCTTTTTGTCTTCCCTCCCTTTTGTCTTTCCTTCCTTCTCTCTTTCCTTCCTCACCTTCCTCTCTTCCCTCCCTCTTTCTTCTTCCATCCTTCCCTTCCACCCCTTCGTCCTTCCCTCCCTTTTGTCTTTCCTTTTCTCTCTTTCCTTCCTCACCTTCCTCTCTTCCCTCCCACTTTCTCCTTCCATCCTTCCCTTCCACCCTTTCGTCCTTCCTTCCTTACCTCTTTCCTTCCTCCTTCCCTTACACCCTTTTGTCCTTCCCTCCCTTTTGTCTTTCCTTCCTTCTCTCTTTCCTTCCTCACCTTCCTCTCTTCCCTCCCTCTTTCTTCTTCCATCCTTCCCTTCCACCCCTTCGTCCTTCCCTCTTTTCTTCCTCTCTCCATCTTTCTTCCTCCTTCCTTCCCTTCCTCCCTTTCGTCCTTCCTGCCTTCTCTCTTTCCTTCCTCCTTCACTTCCTTCCTTCCATCACTGGGCAGCCAGTTCTCCTAGCAGGGAGTAATAGCATGCGGCCCACAAGTTAGAAAGCTTGCCCATGACTGAGCTACGCTATTACTCCTTCCACTCTGTACAGTATTCCAGAGACACTCCTCGGTCGAGGCAGAACTCACTGGGGCAAAGTGTCATGTCTTCTTGATTTACCATCACCTTTAAACTCCTCTTTTCCTATCTTAGTTCCAATCCTCACAATTGGGCATATTTATCTTTACAAGTGTATATTGTAAAAAAAATACTGGCTGTTTTTAAGAAGTGTTGATATATGTTGAAATTGAAGACGTTTTTCCTCATAGGACATATTTACAGTGTCAGTGGGAAACTTGCCGCCTTCAACCAAGGTACTCATCAAAATCACATACGTCACAGAGCTCACTTACGATGATGGATTATTTTCCTTCCACTTGCCGGCCGCCCTGACTCCTTGGCAACAAGACAAAGCATTAAATGAAAACACACAGGTTAGTGTCATTCCCCTTAACAACTCAAACTCCTGAGATGCTCTCTTTCAAAAAAACTTCAGGAGTGGAGTAAAAAAGGGTTTAAAGATCTGACATACTTACTGTATAGTTATTTATTGGAAGTCTGTACCAGTGTGTTTCCTGTTTGTGGCATAGGATTCATTTATTTACCAGCAGAAACAATCAACTTGATTAAAAAGTGTTTAGTATCCTCCGGCTCAAACAATAGGAAGTAGTGTTATTACCAGAGTACAAAACGGAGAAAGTAAAGGACCACAATTGTAATAATATAATCTCACAATCAAAAATCTAGGTCACGAATTATATTGATATTATATTAGAGGAATTATACTCACGGACCCATATACATGACACGTATGGCATTCATATAACACTTTTCACTTGGGGAGAATTCCCATGGAACGTTTTAAGACACATATATATTTCCATACACGGTCCGAACAGAGTTCATACAGTACATTAATGTCCAAATTATAAGGGTATAATTCCAAAATAAATGAAACACAATCCCAGACGAAATCGTCAGTAAGTGGAGCCAATAAATTCGTAGCACAGGAGCCGGATTAATGGAAGTCACCGGGTTCCCGCTCCGTTTCGCGCTTGTAAGCGCTTTGTCAAAACCCTCAATCACGGTACGGCATACGAGGCATCCACTGGTCTGCAAATGAACATATAGGTCCAGGTAATAACAAGTAATCCAATCCAGTACAACAATACACGAACATCATAATGAATTATATGTACAGAAATACTATTCAACATTGTAGTAGATATACATACCAATAAAGAGACATGCGATCAGGCACGGGCCAAACTCAAGGGAGTAAGGCACAGCAATGAATTCGTAAATCATATTTAACACTCATTCAATTAGCTAATGGTTAACAACACACCAGAAGGGAGGAGTGGATCAATTAAAGGAGTAAGGAGGAGAGAGACATAATTTCATTTAATCCACGTGGGTGCTCTGTAGAAAGGGTCGAGATCCACCGGGTTTCGGCACGTATAAGTGCATGATGTTGATCTCCATGTGAAGTAGCAGCAACTATCTCAATGCAAGTGAATTTAAGGTCATCCGGTCCATGTTTGTGTTCGAAGCAATGTGAATACAGAATGGAATCCTGGTGTCCAGATCTGACGCAAGATTTATGTTCAGTAATTCGAAGGCGAAACACACAATTAGTTTGCCCGACATAAACAAAGGGGCGGGGACAAGAACATCTCAGGGCGTACACCAGCCCGGAGGAATTGCAAGTTGCGAAGCATTTGACGATCATCTGGGTGTTTGCATGTTCATTCATGATGACTCTGTCTCTACTTATGTTCTTACATGAACTGCAGTGGCCACAATCCCGTGTGCCCGGGGCCAGTGCACTCGTGAGTGGAGCTCGCGAAAAGGTGGAGTGAACGATGAGATGTTTGATATTTTGAGTTCTCTTAAAGGCAACCATGGGAGTTTTTTCCAATCCTGGGATATCAGCCACTAAATTCCAGTATTTGTTCACAATTTTACATAGTTGGCCACTGTGGGGTGTCAGTGTTAGGGGCCACACCAATCTGTCTAGAGTCTGCTTTTGTTTTTCTTGGAGTAACGTTGTACGAGGGATTAGTTCAACCTTTTCCTGAGCTTTGTTTAGACAGCGTTTAGGATACCCTCTCTGTGCTAAGTCTTGAACCAAAGAGCCCGCAGCTCTATTGTAGTCAGAATCAAAGGAACAATTCCGCTTTAAGCGTAGCAGTTGGGAGAAAGGTAAATTGTCTTTAAGGGCAAAGGTGTGAAAACTGGAATAGTGCAGGAAAGAATTCCTGTCTGTTGGTTTTTAAAAAGTCTTAACCTTGAGCTTATTCTCCGTAGTGAAAATTGATACATCTAGAAAATTCACTGAAGATGTGTTGGCGTTAATAGTGAATTTTATGTTGTCATGCCAGGAGTTCATCCAGGTGTAGAATTCGTCAAGGTTGGTGTTGCCCTTTAAGACGGCAAAAACATCATCAATAAAACGATAATACAATTTAATGTTCTGGGAGATGGGATCACTAGTGCCAATAAAACCAGATTCCAAGTTATTCATAAAAATATTGGCGACATTAGGCCCGATGGGTGACCCCATAGATACCCCGGATCATTGAAGATAATAATTCCCATCGAAAGCAAAATAATTCAGATCGAAAACGCAATCAAGCAAGTCCAATAAAAATTCCGTTGGAGGTGTTAGGTCTGTTCGTGTATTCCATAAGTCTTGTATAATGAGTCTCGCTTCTTCCAGAGGGATAAAATTGTAGAGGGCAGTCACATCTACCAAAATTAAGATGTCTCCGTCATTAATACAAAAATTCTCGACCTTTGTTTATGAAATCCGATGTGTCTTTGAGGTAAGACGCCCCAGTCAATGTGTAGGGTTTCAGAAAGGAATCAAGATATGAAGCTGTGGGGAAAATCATAGAATCTGAACCCGAAATTATTGGTCTCCTGGGCGGAGCTGATAAAGTTTTATGAGTTTTCGGTAAAATATAAAATTGGGCCGTGCGACAGTGTTTATGAATCAAAAAACTCATGGTTTTTTCATCAATGTAATTAAGAGATGCTGCGCTGTAAATCGTAGAGGTAATCATTTTGAGAAATCAGTGGTAAGGATCCCCAGGTAATTTTTCATAAAATCTGGTGTCTGAAAGTTGTCTGTGAACCTCTGTGAGGTAATCCTTCTTCCTTAAGCAGACCACCATGCCATTCTATGTGACTTTCCAGATCAGGGGTGGGCAATTATTTTTTCCAAGGGGCCACACAAGAGCCAAAAAATATTATGGAGGGCCGCACCTAAAGGCTGAACTACATTCTAATCTACATTATTTATTTATTTATTTACTATATTTACTATATATTACACATCATTAATATTAACATATTAATATATCAAGAAATATTCATATATTATTAGTATTAATATCATAATTATTATATTATAGTATATATATAGACATTATAATATATTGAAATTATAATATAATATAACATGATATTATATTATTTATGATATTATTATATTATTATAATAAAAAAATAATAAAAACCACTAAAATAAAATAAAATTTAAGAAGACAAAGTGTGAACCAAGATGGAGGCCCCCGACGCCCTTCTCCTCAGGCTAATCAGAATCGGCCGGCAGGCCACATCTGGCCTGCCGGCCGTAAGATGCCCAGGTCTGCTCCAGATACTGGGCTGCAACTCCCATATTCCTCATCATTAAATATCATGACTAGAGCTATTGGGAGTTGTATACAGTTACATATGGAAGGCTGCAATTTGTTCTGTTCATAGAGTTGCCACTTTTTGATATAAGAAATAAGGGAAATTGAGTGAATGGGCAACAAAGTGGCAAATGCATTTTAACCTAAACAAGTGTAAAGTCATGCACATCGGGGCAAAGAACCCCAACTACACCTACAAATTGATGGGGTCAAAGCTTTCCGAGACAAACCAGGAAAGGGATCTTGGGGTTTTGGTGGACAGCTCAATGAAGATGTCAACCCAGTGCGCAGCAGCAGTGAAAAAAGCAAATTCTATGCTTGGCATGATCAGGAAGGGAATCGAAAATAGGTCGGCAAATGTTGTATTGCCTCTCTACAAATCTATGGTAAGGCCACATTTGGAGTACTGTGTACAATTCTGGTCTCCGCACCTTAAGAAGGATATAACGGAACTGGAAAAGGTACAAAGAAGGGCAACAAAAATGATCCAAGGGATGGAGCAGCTCCCTTATGAAATCAGGTTGCAACGCCTTGGTCTTTTCAGCCTTGAAAGACGGCGTTTAAGAGGTGACTTGATCGAAGTGTATAAAATCATGCATGGGATAGAAAAGGTAAATAAAGAAAAATATTTTCTCTGTCACCCAACACTAGGACTAGAGGGCACTCCTGAAGCTCCAAGGTAGGAAAGTTAGGACTAATAAAGGGAAATATTTCTTCACCCAGAGGGTCATTGGGTTATGGAACTCACTTCCAGAGGAGGTTGTGACAGCGGTCAGCCTGGACAGCTTCAAGGCAGGATTAGACAGATTCATGGATACCAAGGGAATCAGTAGTTACTGAAATGGACATCCAAGTGCCACCTCTGTGTTGATGGAGGCAGGCAGGATTTTCCCGGGTACTGGTTGTGGGGGGTCGGGAGCAGGTGAGGGTTTTGCCCTCCTTTCTGCTAGAGATCCCTGTGTACAACTAGTGGGCCACTGTGGGACACAGAATGCTGGACTAGATGGGCTGAGGCCCGATTCAGCATGGCTCTTCTTATGTTCTTATGTTCTTACCTAAAAATACGGGATTTTTCACAAAAATAAGGGACACTTCAATAAAAACTTGAAAATCAAACTTTACGCAACTCTAACTATACTTTTGATGCAGACTTGGCTTTTTCAGCTGCAGCATCACACTGTTGACTGATTTCTAGACTGGTGTCTAACAGAAGCCTCCTTTCGCATGTATTCAGGGCTATATCTCCCTCTTCCTTTTCCTCCTCCTTCTCCTCCCCCTGGGAGTGAGGGGTCTTGGGAAATGGAGTCCTGTCCAAAAGAGCCACACGCGCCTCTCAATCAAGAGGAGGCAGCCTTGGACTACAATTCCCGGCTGTGCGCGGGGAGGCAAGAGGAAACGGGAGGAGCCAAAAGGAGGCTGTTCAGGTCCTGAACCGGATCTTGGCCGCTGTGTTGGACTGGATGAGGGAGAACAAATTGAAATTGAATCCAGACAAGACAGAGGCACTCCTGGTCAGTCAAAAGGCCGAACAGGGCATAGGGTTACAGCCTGTGTTGGACGGGGTTACACTCCCCCTGAAGACGCAGGTTCGCAGTCTGGGTGTGATCCCGGACTCATAGCTGAGCCTGGAACCCCAGGTTTCGGCGGTGACCAGGGGAGCATTTGCACAGTTAAAACTTGTGCGCCAGCTGTGCCCGTACCTTGGGAAGTCTGACTTAGCCACGGTAGTCCACGCTCTTGTTACATCCCGTATAGATTACTGCAACGCTCTCTACGTGGGGCTGCCTTTGAAGACTGTTCGGAAGCTTCAACTGGTCCAACGGACAGCAGCGATGTTGATAACTGGAGCGGCACTCAGAGAGCGCACAACCCCTCTGTTGTGCCAGCTCCACTGGCTGCCAGTTTGCTACTGGGCACAATTCAAAGTGCTGGCTTTAGCCTTTAAAGCCCTAAAAGGTTCTGGTCCAATTTACCTGTCCGAACGCATCTCTCCCTATGAACCATCCAGGTGTTTAAGATCATCTGGAGAGGCCCTGCTCTCGGCCCCGCCTACTTTGCTGACCCAATTGGCGGGGACGAGAGACAGGGCCTTCTCAGTAGTGGCCCCTCGGCTATGGAACGCCCTCCCTAGGGACATTAGATCGACCTCCTCCCTCCTAACATATCAGAAGAAACTGAAGACCTGGCTGTTTGAGCAGGCTTTTTCAGACGAACTATAATCATTTAACTGAGACCTATGGAATCAATTTGACGTTGCAACGGAAATCGACTCTATTGATGAGACGCTGAGATTTGTTTTTTACCATTTTATAATTTCAACTGTTAATTGTATTGTTTTTATATAGTTGTGTATTAATTATTTGTTGTATTTTATATTGTGGCATTGCCGCCATGTGTACACCGCCTCGATTCGCCTTTGGACTGAGAGGGGCGGTATAAAAGTACAATAAATCTATTATATAAAGGAGGTCCCGTCACGGAACGACCGTCCTAGGCAGAGAAACCTTACAAGGCAGAGACACCAAACTTATCAACAAAAATAGGCCTCAGGCAAGGTAGGTTTTTAGCAAAGAAACTTTCCCCCCCAAAACCTAGAAGGCCCCCAAAACAACGATTAAAAAAAACCTACATTTCCCAGCATCCTCCGCGGCTGCCAACGAATCTCCCGGCCTCTACATTCTTACAACATGATTGGCTGCCAATGAGGGAGTATTTGCATAACTCCTCTATTGGTCAGCCAACATGAACATTCCGACCCATAATAAACTGGCAGAGGAGGATAAGGCAAAGGCCTGAGGCAGTCGCCAACACAAACACCCAATTCACTTCCCACAGAAAATTTAAACCCCTACAAATCACAGACCACGTCCAAAACTGACAGTAAGGCTTCATTAACTTGATTTCCCTGACTAGGCCTCACTTAATGGGATGCTGTTTACGCTCTGAATTGACAGTAAGGCTTCATTAACTTGATTTTCCTGACTAGGCCTCAGCTCATGGCACATTGTGTATGGCCTGAATTTACAATAACCTACCTTGGCACACAGAGCCCCTATGACCCATGCTACATTCTACTGCAGTTTGGAGGAGGGTGGACCATGGATGATGGGATTTGATGTACCTCCATGGATTATGAGATTTGTAGTACTTTCAAACCCTTCATTCCCCACAGACCACTGTGGCCCAGAACCAAGACCGATAAAGACCCAACTTGGCACACAGTGCCCCCATGACCAACACTCCATCCAACTGCAGTATAGAGGAGGGCACACCATGGATGATGGGATTTGGAAGTGAGTACCTCCACTCACTTCCAAAGTACCCCACCCACACAAGCATCAACCTCTACATCAACACAGCAGACGGAAAGACAAAAAACATTGTATATCCACAAGCTATGCAGAACGCCAGCAACACCACACACCGACAACTCCACAGGACTTCAATATCCCACCCACCAAAACAACCCACAACGAAACAGCCATAACTAACATCAATCCCAACCCTTACATACTCAGACTTTCTCGCATCTCCTAAATAGGGCACAGCAACGCGTGCCGGGTACAGCTAGTAAATAAATAAAATAAGATGGCAGCATAGGTACTAACATTATTGTTGCATGTTATTGACTCTAAGGAATGGATACCATATGGCTTGAGAAATGTTATATGTGATGATTGTTCAGAGAAACCCTTTATTATTGTCACTTCTAATTAGTTTTGGCATATCAACTCCATCAGGGTCTGTCTTGTCTTGAAAGATTCCAACCAATCAGCGAAAGGAGAAATCATGTTTCGTTGGGGTTTTTTTTTTTGCTGACACAAACATTATATACCACAATTAAATGTTACTGTAAATGTCTCAAGCTTTTAAAAAATGTTTTACTATTTTAAATAGGACTCAGTAAGAAAAGTTGCTATTCGGCAAGTCGGAACAAGCATAGGGTAAGTAGATTTATTGACTTTCAGATGTCACAGGAAAAAAATTCCTTTTCAAAAGTTATCTTTCCTGATTCATCAGTAAACCTTTCCGTTTTCAAAATTTGCTTGGAGTAAGCTGTTTTTAGAACCACAAAACTTTGTGATTTCTAAGCAGTGTGCTGTTTAATTTTTTTTAAATCCGCGAAACAGCGAGTCTGCAATAAGCGAACCGCGAAGTAGCGAGGGAACACTGTACATAGTTTGTGCAAATAACCTACATTAGGATCCGAGTCAGATTTATATTTATACTAGATGCCAGAAAGATTTTTCGTCCTCTTTATATCTAATTAGCTGAGGACACGGCGGTGCCCGGGTTATTTGAGGAAGGCATTGTGTGCCAAGGTTGGTTCCTATTAAATGTTTATGTGGCTTGCAGTGGTCTCAGGAACTTAGTGAAGGTACTTCGAGTCCCGGGGACCTAGTTGGGAAAATCAAGTTGAGGGAGCCTAACAGTGTCCCATGTGCTGAGGCCTAGTCAGGAAAATCAAGTTAAGGAAGCCTTGCTGTCAATTTTGTGCCTGGTATGTGATTAAAAGGGGCTGCAGTGTTGTTTGGGAAGTGAATGAAGTGAAGGTACTGCAAATCCCATCATTTGTGGCCCAACCTGCCCTAAATCACACCAGGGTGTGAAGTGGGCCTATGGGCCCCTGTTTGCCAAGTTTGGTCCTGATCCATCATTGCTGTGGGCCGCTGTGGCTGACTGCCTGAGGCCTTTCCCTTTCCCTCTGAGTCACCTTAAGAATGATGGAATGTTGTTGGCCAATCGGAGCCCTTTATGCAAATACCATTTTAGTGGTAACCAATCCCCTCTGTCTGGGGCCATAGAATTTTGGTGTTTTGAGGCTGGCCAGTCATAGCCATTTATGCAAATAATCCCAGAGTGGCAGCCAATCGAAACGCTGGCACATATTCCTCCCGTCGCTCGGTCGCACCACCGCCCGCAAACACTGACTTTTATTATATGTAATAGATAGTTGCAATTTTATAATAAGGTTTTATTTAATGTTATTATGCATTATCATTATAGGTTTCCAGTTAGGTTTGAGAATGACATCTCTATCTCTATCACTATCTGTATATATAATAAAAAAGAATGTATGTGTGTTTGTATGTGTGTGTGTGTGTGTGTATGTATGTGGCAGCGTTCTGATTGGCTCCCGGCCTCTACATTCTGACAACATGATTGGTTGCCAGTGAGGGAGCATTTGCATAACGCCTCTATTGGCCAGCCAACACGAACATTCCGACCCTCTAGACTGGTAGAGGAGGATAAGGCAAAGGCCTGAGGCAGTTGCCAACCCGAACATTCTGGTGCTCTAAAGTGGCAGAGGGGGTAAGGAAAAGGCCTGAGGCAGTCAGGCATGGTGGGAGTTTAAGGCCAAAACACTTTGCGACCCCTTTGCGACCCCAAACAATGAGAGAACAAGACCAAACTTGGCACACAGAACCCTCAAGACCCACTCTACATCCTGGTGCACCAACTCGGCTTTGAACTGGGTTTTCTCAGTCCACACTCATATAATCTGGGTCAAAGCAAATAACATGGGATTTTATTCAGATGTGAGCAAAGGAACTCACATAACCCAGGGACCTTCCACACAGGCTTATAACCCTGAATGTTCAGGCAGAAAAACCCACCATATCTGCTTTGAACTGGGTTTTCTGAGTCCACACTCATATAATCTGGTTCAAACCACATAGCATGGGATTTTATTCAGATGTGAGCAAAGGAACTCACATAACCCAGGGACCTTCCACACAGGCTTATAACCCTGAATGTTCAGGCAGAAAAACCTACCATATCTGCTTTGAACTGGGTTTTCTGAACTCATATAATCTGGTTCAAACCACATTTTTTATTCAGATGTCAAAGGAACACACCTTCCACACAGGCTTATAACCCTGGAATCTGCTTTGAACTGGGTTTTATGAGTCAAAATCTGGTTCAAAGAGATGGACCATGGCCGATGGGACTTGCAGTACCTTCACTAACTTCCTGAGACCACTGCGAGCCACGTAAACATCTGATAAGGGCCAACTTTGGCACACAATGCCTTTCTCAAATAACCCGGGCAGGGCCGGGTCCCTAAGCTAGTTACTGAATAAATGTGGAAATTACTAGTATTTTTATAGCTTCAACTGTAGTGAAAACAAAAAAGATAGTGAAAACAAAAAAAGATATCGAGTGGGTTTTGTGTACATGTCCCCGTGTAGAGAGTGATACAGAGACTAGATGGGCTGAGGTCCGATTCAGCATGGCTCTTCTTATGTTCTTATACCACTTTTGACCTGTTACATAATCTTTCATTTCATGACAGTGAATTCTCTTTGCAAATGTCAATTGAAATGCCCTTCAAAATAGAGTCCATTAGGAGTTGGACTCATGAACTGAAAATAAAGGTAAGCAAAATTTATCTCTGGGTTTAAAACAGTGGTTCCCAAACTTTTTTGGCCTACGGCCCCCTTTCCAGACAAAAATTTACTCACCGCCCCCCTAGAAATTAATTTTTTTAAATTGAATAGCAATTAAACAGAAAGATATATGTATTAATGCAGTGGTTCTCAACCTTTCTAATGCCGTGAGCCCTAAATAAGGTTTCTCATGTTGTGGTGACCCCCAACCATATTTTCGTTGCCACTTCATAAATAATTTTGCTACTCTTACAAATTCTAATCGAAATATCTAATATGCAGGTCAACGAGAAGAGGGCGGGGCCAAAGAAGAGGGCCGTGCGACCCCTCCTAAATGGCCAATCATTCACCGCCTCCTTAAAGGGATTCACCGCCCCCCAAATTCCCCTGAGCCTCCCACCGCCCCTTGGATTGCCTCACCGCCCACCAGGGGGCAGTACCGCCCACTTTGAGAATCAGTGGTTTAAAAGGACTCCTTCGTATTTTTGTATATCTTATACCAATATTCTTCTCTTTCTTCCCATCTTCCGACTTCAGAAAACAGACTGCAAAGCTGTTGTCAGTACCAAGGACAATAGTTCCTTAGGCATGAAAGGCTTTACAATGGACATCGTAAATAGTAACGTATATTTACCCAGAATGTGGATTGAAAAGCATCCAGACAAGAAGAGTGAGGTAATTCTATTTTAATTCTTTTTTAAAAATTTCACCTTCCTTCACCTAAAATAATACCATACACTTCTGTTTAGAATATACTAGCTGACCCGTGCACGCGTTGCTGTGCCATACGCCATTCTCTCTCTCTCTCTCTCTCTACTCTTTCTCTCTCTTTTTCTTTCTCTCTCTCTCTCTCTCTGTCTCTCTCTCTCTCTCTCTCTCTCTCTCTCTCTCTCTCTCTCTCTCTCTCTGTCTGTCTCTCTTTCTCTCTCTCTCTCTCTCTCTCTCTCTCTCTCTTCTCTCTCTCTCTCTCTCTCTCTCTCTCTCTCTCTCTTTCTCTCTGTCTCTATCTCTCTCTCTCTCTCTGTCTGTCTGTCTCTCTCCTCTCTCCCTCTTTCTCTCTCTCTTTCTCTCTCTCTCTCTTTCTTTTTCTCCCCCCCACGGCGCTCATCTACCTAATGAGCACCCCTGAACCTAAAGGAACATCCCAATCTATATTTTTTTGAACGGTCGTCTCTCGGCAAATAGACAACTAAACTATAAGCCGCAGAACCACTAAACTCGGCAACACATTCCAACATACCACGAGGCATGTCTTCTGCCAAAAAAACCCCGACCTATGAACCTCCCAACACCCCCAAACACAACCCCCAAAAAACAGACAACGGAACCTGCCATCCCTGCATCTTCGCTGCCAGCGTGCGTTTAGAACGTTCACGCATGGCAGCCAACACTCAGCCCCGCCTCCTCCTTCCGCCTCCCCCTCGCCGCGCCAATCGGGAACAGCGGCAGCGGCTCCAGGGGGGGAGGGGGCTAAGGAGGAGGAAGAGGCGACCTCCCTCCTCTTTAGGCCCTCCTCCTCCCTCCCCGGCGCCGCCGTTCCCGATCGGATCGCCGGGGGTGGGGAGGCGGAACGGAGGAGGAGGGCCTAAGGAGGAGGAAGAGAAGCACCTCCCTCCTCTTTAGGCCCTCCTCCCTCCCTCCCCCCGGTGCTCCGATTGGGAACGGTGGCGCCGGGGGGGAGGGGGAACGGAGGAGGAGGGCCTAGGAGGAGGAACGGAGTCGCCTCCTCCTCCCTGCTCGGCCCCCTCCCCCCCCGGAGCCGCCGCCGCTGTTCCCGTTCGGAGCGGCGAGGGGGAGGTGGAAGGAGGAGGCGGCGGAGGAGGAGGTGAGGCTGAGTGTTGGCTGCCATGCGTGAACGTTCTAAACGCGCGCTGGCAGCGAAGATGCAGGGATGGCAGGTTCCGTTGTCCGTTTTTTGGGGGTTGTGTTTGGGGGTGTTGGGAGGTTCGTAGGTCGGGGTTTTTTTTGGCAGAAGACATGCCTTGTGGTATGTTGGAATGTGTTGCCGAGTTTAGTGGTTCTGCGGCTTATAGTTTAGTTGTCTATTTGCCGAGACGACCGTTTAAAAAAAATATATAGATTGGGATATGGATTGTGACTTGTTATGATCATAAGCTATTGGGTAGTAGAGTTATGGAAGTGTTCCTTTAGTTCAGGGGTGCTCATTAGGTAGATCGCGATCTACTGGTAAATCGCATAGGGCGTCCTGGTAGATCACAAGCAGGGCAGGAGGAAGGCTCAGTCCCGCCCCGCAGGCTCCCAACGCCGCCCAGGTGCAGGAGGAGGTTGGACTGGATGGCCCTTGGAGGTCTCCTATTCTAGGAACCCGTTGTTGTTGTTGTTGTTATTATTATTATCAGAGGCTGAATGGCCATCTGTGATGAATATTTTGATTGTGTTTTTCTCTTATAGCAGAAGGAGGTTGGACTGGATGGCCCTTGGAGGTCTCCTTCTACTCTAGGAACCTATTGTTGTTGTTGTTGTTGTTTTACTATTATTAGTAGTACGGTAGTAGTAGCAGCAGAGGCTGAATGAATATTATCATCATCATTTATTATTATTTTTATTTATTATTTCAATTTATATACCACCCTTTCCAACAGGCTCAGGGTGGTTCACAACATACAAGCATAACATCAATAAAATAACGCTAAAACAATAAAAACACCAGAACACTAAAACAATATTTCTGTCGGCACACATGAATATATTAAGGGACTTATTATATGCACATTTAGTTGAATTCAGTCTGAAAATATATGGCTTCTTCATTAAGTTCTTCATTGTCTTTCTCTTTCTCTCTCTCTCTCTCTCTAGGCATGCATGCTTGTGTTTCAGCCAGAATTTGAAGAACCATTCGACCCTATACACACCAGTGGGGAAACTGTCATCTGCCTTGATTGCTCTAATTCCATGGCCGGTTCCAAAATCCAACATGCCAAGCAAATTGCATTATCTTATTTAAATTGGTTTTATGACACAGAAAAACTAACTGTGATCAAATTTGGAACAAGTAAGACACTCTTATTTCTTTTGGGAATCTGTTTTAAGAGGTCTATCAAGTTTATCTTCAGTGGTTGGCTTTTGAGTATTCTGTGGCTAATAAATTGATTTATTATTATTATTATTTCGACTTCTAACCCGCCACTCCCCAGAGTGCCTACGGAGCTCAAGTGAACTCCGCGGTTCACAAGAAGCATAAAAGCGAAAAGTACAATACACAAAGGAACACACAAGTACACTATACAATAACACAAGGAGGGAGGGGAGAAAGGGATACGCCCAGGGCGCGATCAACCACTCAACCACTCGCTAAGTCAGACCGAGTGGGATCAGTATGTGGTCACAAGGAGGCAGTCTGGGGGTTCCCAGGCGAACATCTCGGTGCTGCTTGTCCAGGGGAACGGATGCAGCACTCTCGTCATGCAGCGGCCCGCAGTAGCTGCCCCTGTTGGTGGGAGCCGCTACCTTCTCGGGCCTAGGGCGAGCTCGGGGAAGCTCAAGCCGGAAACTGGAATTCCGAAGGGTCCTGGGTTGGGGGAGTCTCCGGGCCCTGGACCTACGTGTTCGGGGTATTTTCCCTTCCTGGGGGGCGGCCACAGGTCTGCCGGCACTCCAGTCCTCCAGGGGCGGGCTCCTTCTGGCGTTCCAATTCCCCAGGGGCGAATTTATTTGTTTCGCTAATACTCAGATGTGTGGAATTTTTATTTCTTTTTTTCCCCATTGGAAGACATATTTGACCAGGAATTGTTTAATTTCCCATTCAAGCTCCATTGATATCAGTTCTGTGTATATTTGTATAGGACTGTGCCTTAAATCTAGCCTGCCGAATTATTATAAGTGTTGCCATTCAATGTGGATTTTTTTGTATTAAGAAAATATCGTGCTTTTATTGTATAGATTTTGTTGAACTTCCTTACAATGTTGAAGACTTTGAAGCTGTAAAGAAGTTTATCACGGTACGTGTTTATTTTGTGTATTTAATTTAAATCTTGCAAGGCCAAGGTGGCTATTTCTGTCCTGGGTGCTCTTAAGGCAGTGGTTTTCAAACTTTCTGATGCCGTGACCCCCTAACACAGTTCCTCATGTTGTAGTGACCCCCAAATCACAAAATTATCTTCGTTGCTACTTCATAACTGTAATTATGCTACTACAAGGGCGGGTCAATAAGTCTGTGACTTTTTGAATGAAACACAGGTTTTTGGATAAAAAATCATTTTATTTTTCAACGTCGTCTCCTTTGAGCTCTAGACACTTTGTCCAACGTTTCTCCAATTTTTTTATCCCTTCCAAAAAATTAGCTTTGTCACGGTCATCAAAATAGGTATTTGTTTGCGAGATTATTTCATTGTTGGAGTCAAATCTCTTTCCGCCGAGCCATTTCTTCAGGTTTGAAAACAAGAAATAGTCACTTGGGGCTAAATCCAGAGAATAGGGCGGATGAGGGAGCAATTCGTGTCCCAATAATGCATTGTTGCCATGGAAACTACACATGTGTGCACCCTTGCATTGTCCTGGTGCAAAAGAACTTTTTTCTTGGCCAAATGTGGTCGGTCTTTTTTTTCAAATCCTCATTAAATCGACGCAGTAAGTCCACATAATATTCGGCATTGATTGTTTTCCCCTTTTGAAGGGAGTCAATGTGGATTATACCGTGTGCATCCCAAAAAACGGTGGCCATGACTTTATTGGCTGACAAACCCACCTTGGCCTTCTTTGGTGCCGATTCACCCCGAGAAATCCACTGTTTTGACTGCTGTTTGGTCTCTGGTATGTTGTGGTGGATCCACGTTTCGTCCATGGTTACGAAACGGCGCAAAAACTCATCCATATTGCGGTTGAATAACGCCAAACACTCCTGCGAAATTGTCACACGATTGCGTTTGTGGTCGATTGTGAGCAAACGCGGCACCCAACTTGCGGAAAGCTTTCTCATAACCAAGTGATCATTTAAAATTTAAACCACTGAGCCACGTGAGATGCCTATGGCTTCCACAATCTCTCGCACTTTCAATCTCTGATCAGCCAACACCATATCGTGAATTTCTTCAATTGTTTCGGGTGTAGAGACCTCAGCTGGGCGTCCAGAACGTTCGGCATCTTCCGTGCTTGTACGGCCACAATGAAATTCAGTAAACCACTTTTTACCATTGAAATTGATGGTGCAGAGTCCCCATCGTATTTATGTAGCTTAGCCTTGGTTTGAGTGATGGTTTTTTTCCTGCAAAAAATAATGCTCAATGAGCACATGAAATTCAGTTTTTTAAATTTTCTCCTCAAATCACGCGGTAGTCTGAGATCAATGGCTGTCAAACACAAACTAAATGACGCAGCTTGTTCAAATTTTGACAGGAGTCAACTGACAGGTGCCTGTTGACAGGAGCAGTGTTGCCCTTTCAGTTAAGAGGCGGGAAATTCAAAAAGTCACACTTATTGACATGCCTTCGTATTATGAACTGTAATGTAAATATCTGATGTACAGAATGTATTTTCATTTACTGGACCAAATTTGGCACAAATACCCGATACAGGCAAATTACTGGTGGGGTTGGGGGCAGATTGATTTTATCATTTGGAAGATGTAGTTGCTGTCATTTATAGTTTTCAAGTTGTCGTTCACCGACACCCAGAGAGCACTGTGGACACAAACAGTGAAGGATCTGGACCAAACTTGGCAAAAAAATACTCAATACGCTCAAATGTGAACACTGGTGGAGTTTGGGGAAAATAGACCTTGATTTTTGGGAGTTGTAGTTGCTGGGATTTATAGTTCACCTACAATCAAAGAGCATTCTGAACCCCAACAACAATAGAATTGGGCCAAACTTCCCACACGGAACCCTCATGACCAATGGATGGGCCCTGCTGGACGGGGTGGGGAGGGGCGGGGGCATGGCTAGGTGGTGTGAGTGCCGGGGGAGGGGACTGGGGAAGGAGAAGCCATGTTATGCACCATAATTTGGGGGAGAGATGGCAAGGCTGGCCTTGCATTGTGGGAGTGGCAGGACAACCAAGCCAGGCTCTTCTCTCTCTCTCCCTCTTCCGCCACCATTACTCGGGATGCGGGGGAACTACAACTCCCAAAACTCAAGGTCAGTTCCCTCCTAAACCCCTCCAGTATGCTCAGTTGGTCATGAGGGTTCTCTGTGCCAAGTCCAAGTCCAGTCCATTGTCATGGGGGGGGGGGACGATGACGGCCTCACAGTTTCTCTGGGTGCATGTGAACTGCAACTCCCAAAATGAATGGAAATTCCCCCTCCTGCTGCGACCTGTCTTGTCCTGTCAATACGGGACAGAAGCTGAAAATACGGACATGAAAATCAGCAAAAATACGGGACATCCCATACAATATGGGACAGGTGGCAACCATACTCTGCACTTGGAAACCCATCAATTCCCTCATCCTCTAAAGAACTTATCAGGAAAATCCCCAGTCACTTGCTGAATCACAACAACATATTTCTACCCACACTTCACACCCCTAACAGGGACAATCTATTCCTTACTCATAGAGCACATCTCTGCATGTCAAATGTTCTGTCAGTCACCGTAGGAGCACTAAACTAGTTGGATCTATAAACCAAAGCTTAGGAAAGTTACTTTTTTTAAGATAGGACTCCCATTATCCCCTGGCACAGTGTTTCCCAACCAGTGTGCCGGGGCACACTAGTGTGCCGTGAGCGATCATCAGGTGTGCCGTGGGAAATTGGAACCTCCAGGGAAGAGGGGGGGGGGGGAGAGTCTAGTGTGTTGAAGTATAAAAACCGTAAGAAACCTACCTCGATAAAGGCACAAAATTACAACCACCCCCCTCCCCACCCGTTGTCTACTTGGTCTCTCCCTCTCCATGCATTGGGAAGGCCCGCCTCCCTTTCCCCAAGTAGAGACCTCCTCTTGCCTCCTGGGGGTTCTGTGTGGGAAGTTTGGCCCAGTTCTATCATTGGTGGGGTTCAGAATGCTCTTTGATTGTAGGGGAACTATAAATCCCAGCAACTACAACTCCCAAATGTCAAGGTCTATTTCCCCTGAACTCCGTCTGCGTTCATATTTGGGCATATTGAGTATTCATGCCAAGTTTGGTCCTGATCCAACATTGTTTGAGTCCACAGTGCTCTCTGGATATAGGTGAACTACAACTCCAAAACTCAAGGTCAATGCCCACCAAACCCTTATAGCATTTTATCTTGGTTATGGGAGTTCTGTGTGGGAAGTTTGTGTCTTTCTGTCATTCCTGCCAGGATATCTATGTTGTGTTCATCGAAACAGGCCCAGGTTTCACACTGAGTGTATAAATACATTTAAAAACATATTAACTATATGTATTACTGTGTTAGAGTGTCATTCTGGTTGGTGGTGTGCCCCAGGATTTTGCAAATGTAAAAAGTGTGCCGCGGCTCAAAAAAGGTTGGGAAACACTACCTTAGCAGGAAAAATCTAGCAATTATAGTCTAAAAAAGCAACTTCTCCATGTTTTGGTATGTTGTTGTTGTTTGCGTAATGCAGCTTTGTTTGACAATACGTTCTATTCGGGAATGTGCTTATTTATGTCTTTGGAGATTAAGCACACTTAATTGTTCCCCAAATGTGGGCTGCTTTTCCTGCAACTGATCTGGACATTGATCTCATATTGGGGCTCTTATTACTGACTGTGTGCCATGTTCAATAACAAGTTGGTGAACGAAACTTGGATATAGAAATTGAATAACACAGTTCATCTTGATCACTTGTTGGTCACATCCAAGAGAAATGGTTTTAAATCTCAATCTGCTATTTGTTGTGAATGCCTTAGTCTGCTACAGCTACGATGGGAAACTCAGACGTCTGGAAGACTTTGCGTTATTTGAGTTTGCTCTACCCTTCCAAAGGGAAACGCAACATTTTTCTTATATCCGACGGACACATTCAGAATGAAGCTGTGACTCTGCAACTTGTGAAACGGAATGCAAAACACACTAGAATATTTACATGTGGAGTTGGGTAAGTGCTGAATTAATTTTTTGAAATGTACAGAGGAAATTGTAAATATGTAATATGCCATATGGTAATGTTGACCATACCACGAGGCAGAATGAGCCGTTATCCAGTATCAGAATGTACTTGTTACAACTTTACAACCAAACTCTCTTTCATACGACACTTACTGTACTCTGATATCAGGTACACCCAGGGCCGCACTAAGGTCATTTTAAATGGTAGGCGAACATTATTTTGCCCCCACCCCCACCAATCACTGAAAAATAAAAGGTAGAATATTATTCACATGTTCGGGGGCGCATCCGTCTGCCGGGTGCTCCTTCTCAGTCTCCGGCCTAGTTAAGAGTGCGTATGTGCGTCGGGTGCGCATGCGTGGAACCAGCTGGTTCCGCTTGTGCGCATTTCGTGCGGCGCAGGCAGGCTGTCTTCGATGGGGCCGGAGACTGAGGAGGAGGGTTTGGTGGCCAGGGGTGGAGGCTCTGCCTCCAGCTGCCGGGCGCTCCTCCTCAGTTTCCAGCCTCGTGGAGGCGCTTGCGCCACGCCAGGTGTGCATGTGCGGAGCCAGCTGGTTCCACACGTGAGCATTTGGTGCAGCGCGGGTGGGCCGCCTTCCACGAGACCGGAGATTGAGGAGGAGGGTTTGGTGGCCAGGGGTGGAGGCTCTGCCTCCGGCTACTGGGCACTCCTCAGGCCCAGATTACCCATAAGGCCACCCTAGGCCATGGCCTAGGGTGGCATATTTGGGGGGGGCAGCAGATCAGGACCCCCCCAAAAAGTTTTTTAAAAATTCCCAAAAAAAATCCAAAAAAAATTCAATTTTTTAAAAAGAGCACATACGCGCGGTGGCATTAGCGCCATCCACGGCTGCCCCCCTCCTTTGCGCTGCTCCCCTCGGCTCCGCCCCACCCCCAGCCCTGCCCCCGCCTCCTCGCCGCTTCTCAGGCCGGCATAGTGGCTTTAGAAGGGAGGGAGGAGCCAGCGAGGAGCAGGGGGCGGAGCCGGGGGAGGAGCGGGGGGGAGGTGGGGGAGGGGCCGGGGGCGGGGAGGAGCCGGGGGCGGATCAGGCCCTTTTAGCCTAGGGCGCCAAAAGGGCCTGATCCGGGCCTGGCACTCCTCCTCAGTCTCCGGCCTGGTGGAGCTGCTGCGGGCGGCTCTGGCCTGCTTGCGCTGCACTGGATAAGCATGCATGGAACGAGCTGGTTCCGCGCATGCACATTTGGTGTGACGCGGGCAGGCTGCCTTCCACGGGGCCGGAGACTGAGAAGGGGCATTTGGCGGCCGGATGCGCCCCTGAATATGTGGCACGCCACACTGGCATGTAGTTCGCATAATGTAAGATCCGGCCCTTATATTAGGCCTGCGGAACTTGGCAATAGTGAGGGGCCAAAATTGCAATAAAAAAGAACTACGCTTTAAAGTTATTGAAAAGTCATTCATGACATGTGAACACAGTGTTTAAGTGGATAAGCTTTTGGTATGATTCACCTGGATCCCTTCTGTATTTATCTGCTCAGTCACTGAATTCTGAGCCTTCCCAGATATTTTGGCAAGGTTTGCCAAGCTTCAACTTTTAGATATTGAATAGTTCAGGATAGACTATGTTGTGTTTTTTTTTCAAGTTAAGTCTCTGCTGCAGTTTTTTGAAATAGTGATTTATTGCAAATTCCACCAGGCCTGCAGCGAATCGTCACATGCTGAGATCTCTGTCCCAGTACGGAGCTGGAGCCTTTGAATATTTTGATGAAAAATCAAAACATGACTGGGAGAGAAAGGCAAGTATATTTTAATATTATTTTCTGTGGCCATTGGTCATTTGAAAGGACCATTGGGCCTTAAGTTCAAATGCTTTCTATCCTGCTTATGGAAAGGGATAAAAGTAAAAGGTCCTTACTAATTCATCCCGTCTCTCCTTTTCCGTTGCAGAAAATAAACATTTTTAGTCAGTTGTGTGGTTCTTTTGTATGTTTATGCCCTAATTAGCAAGGGATACAGAAAAGGAGCAAATATTAATTTTCTATTTTCATCTCTATCTCCAGGTAATGGAGCAACACAGAAGGAGTTGGTCCCCACAATGCAGTGCCATTTGGATTAAATGGAAACAATTTGACACAGATGCACCTGAACTGATGTATGCTCCAGCTCAGATACGGTCTCTGTTTGAACATGAGCGCCTTCTTCTCTATGGGTTTATCTCTAATTGCACCCAGGTAATTAGCAATGCAAATTAAAATTGTCCTCTCTTCAAACCCAAGGGATTTCGTAGAATCAGTAGTTTCATGCAGTGCTTTTATTTATTTATTTACGTCATTTATATTCCGCCCTTCTCCCCCCACAGGGGACTTAGGGCGGATCACAATGCACATATACAGGCAAACATTCAATGCCATTGACACAGGCCCGGATTAACACTTTTTTGCGCCCTAGGCCACACTTTGGAATTACGCCCCCCACACACACACACACCACTTAGACCCACACTTGGCTGGCTTTCGCCATGGTGCCTCCGGAGCAGAAGAGAAAGGCGAGTAGGCACCATCCTGCCACCTCCAAGGTCCCCATTCCCACCGGCTGGAAAGGAGTTGTGCTCTGAAGGTCTCCTCAGGAGTCGGGAGGCTTGAGAAGAGAGCAATAGGTGCATACTCGCGAAAGAGAAAGAGAAAGAGAGAGCGCACGCAAGAGAGAGAGTGCATGTGTGAGAGAAAAAGCGCGCGAGAGGGGAGAGAGCGTGAAAGAGAGAGAGAGGGAGAGAGAGCGTGAGAGAAAAAATCGCAGAAAAGCGAGAGAGAGAGCATGGAGAGAGAGCGAAAGAGAGAGTGCAAGAGGGAGAGAGAGCGTGAAAGAGAGAGAGAAATCGCGAGAGAAAGCGCACGCGAGAGAGAGAGTGCGAGAAGGAGAGAGAGCGTGAAAGAGAGAGAAATTGCGAGAGAAAGCACATGCGAGAGAGCACATGCGAGAGAGAGAGAGCGAAGAGAAGAGAAAGAGAGAAATCATGAGAAAGGCACGAGAGAGCGTGAAAGAGAGAGGGAGAGAGAAATCGCGAGAGAAAGCGCACGCGAGAGAGCGAGAAAGAGAGAGTGCGAGAGGGAGGGAGAGCGTGAAAGAGAGAAATTGTGAGAGAAAGCGCACGAGAGAGAGAGAGAGAGAGAGAGAGAGAGAGAGAAAGAGAGAGAGTGCGAGGAGAGAGAGCATGAAAGAGAGAAATCGCGAGAGAAAGCGCACGCGAGAGAGCGAGAAAGAGAGAGTGAAAGAGAGAGAGAGAAATTGCGAGAGAGAGAAATCGCGAGAGAGAGAGAGCACGAGAGAGAGAGAGAGAGCACGCACGAGACGGAGCAGAGATTTTGCCCGGAGAAGGAGCGAGGAGGGGCATTGTAGCAGGAAAAATCCTACCAAATATTACCCCTTTGACTCCAAGGCTGCTATCTGTGCGGGCGCAGGAACGAGAAGACGTGACAGCTGGGTTACTTTTCAGGAAACACAGTTTATTCCAGATCTACAGCTGTAGGGGTCTGCCCTTTGGCGTAACAAGACGCAAGGAACAGCACCCCCCCATCTTTCAGTCATTCAGTTTTATACAAACAATGGAGTCAGTTTAAGCACCGCCTCCTTCATTCATTTCACTGGCTAACACTTATGATGTGCCCTGATCCTAACCAATTAACAATGCATTATGTAATCTAATATTCCATTGGCTAAAAGACACTGCGCAGTTTATTTTCCTGAAAGCTTTGTCTATGTGCGTAGTTTGTCCCTATATTGCTACTTTTCTGATAAGCTTTCCCACGGAACCAGCCAAGTGGGTGTTTCATTAAGCTAACACATGTGGTGTCTCCTAGACCAATCTCTGTCTAGTAAACAAAGTACACATGGTGTTTTCCTAAGCCAATTGTAATGCATTCAGGACAACCAATGAGGTGCCGTCCCTTCTAAACCAATCACTGCTGTTCCCTATCGTGCTTGCTAATCTTGCCTTCTCCTCTATGTCTATGCCTGGGAAGCATTCTCTCCTGACGTTTCTTCTGCAACTCAATGAGTCTCCTTCAGCATGAGAAAGGGGGAAAGAGGGGCGCGGACCAGTTTTTTTTGGTCCGTGATCTGTGCGCCCCCCTGGCTTGTGCCCCTAGGCCATGGCCTCGTTGGCCTTATGGGTAATCTGGGCATGCATTGACATACAACATATATAGACAGACATAGAAGCAATTTAACATTCCAGAAATCAGTTAAATCTAGCCTCCACACAAAGTGGTACCTAAATTTCCTACTTGACAGATGCAACTGTCTTTCGGGTTGCAAAGGTCGACAACGAGCTACACAAATTGGTCGAGAGCTTACCTGGGCAGGCCTCGAACTCAGTAGAGATCTTATGCAGCTGACACCCAGCCAGCTGCGCCACATTCCCGGTGCTTTATTCATGTGAGCATTCTGCTGAGGAAAGCATGATAAACCCCTTTTTGGAGATGAAACAAGAGATATGGTTGTCAGGATGCAAATAAGAACAAATAAGAGTAGTGTTGTGCTAAGGGTGCAACTGGATTCAGACTCAAAGGATGCTCAAAAGTGAAAGGACAATCCAAATCTGAGCAATATATATTATGGAATTTGAAAAGTGTGAGACTGCTTCTAGAACATGGCCATACAGCCCAAAAAACCTACAACAACCCTTCACACTGGAGCTTCCCACACAAGGACTTCTCATACCTAGGTTAACCTCAAAGACTAAGGCCTACCTCACACAGAGGCTTTTTTCACAGACTAAAGCCAACCTCACACTATGATGCCTTCTCTCACAGACTAAGGCCTATCTCACACTGTGAGGCCTTCTCACTGAGCGAGACTTATCTCACATTGTGAGGCCTTTTCCCACAGACTAAGGCCTACCCCACATTGTGAGGCCTTTTTGCTGACCAAGACTTATCTCACATTGTGAGGCCTTTTCTCACAGACTAAGGCCTACCCCACACTGTGAGGCCTTCTCTCACAGACTAAAGCCAACCTCACACTACGATGCCTTCTCTCACGGACTAAGGCCTACCTCACACTGTGAGGCCTTCTCACTGACTGAGACTTAACTCATATTGTGAGGCCTTTTCTCACAGACTAAGGCCTACCCCACATTGTGAGGCCTTCTCTCACAGACTAAAGCCAACCTCACACTGTTAGGCCTTCTCACTGACTGAGACTTATCTCACATTGTGAGGCCTTTTCTCACAGACTAAGGCCTTCCCCACACTGTGAGGCCTGCTCTCACAGACTAAAGCCAACCTCACACTGTGAGGCCTTCTCACTGACCGAGACTTATCTCACATTGTGAGGCCTTCTCACTGACTGAGACTCTCACATTGTGAGGCCTTTTCTCACAGACTAAGGCCTTCCCCTTCGCTGTGAGCTCTTCTCTTGTGAGGCACAGACTAAGGCCAACCTCACACTACGATGCCTTCTCTCACAGACTAAAGCCAACCTCACACTGTTAGGCCTTCTCACTGACTGAGACTTATCTCACATTGTGAGGCCTTTTCTCACAGACTAAGGCCTACCCCACATTGTGAGGCCTTCTCTCACAGACTAAAGCCAACCTCACACTGTGAGGCCTTCTCACTGACTGAGACTTATCTCACATTGTGAGGCCTTCTCTCACAGACTAAGGCCTACCCCACATTGTGAGGCCTTCTCTCACAGACTAAAGCCAACCTCACACTGTGAGGCCTTCTCACTGACTGAGACTTATCTCACATTGTGAGGCCTTTTCTCACAGACTAAGGCCTACCCCACATTGTGAGGCCTTCTCTCACAGACTAAAGCCAACCTCACACTACGATGCCTTCTCTCACGGACTAGGGCCTACCTCACACTGTGAGGCCTTGTCACTGACTGAGACTTAACTCATATTGTGAGGCCTTTTCTCACAGACTAAGGCCTACCCCACATTGTGAGGCCTTCTCTCACAGACTAAAGCCAACCTCACACTGTGAGGCCTTCTCACTGACTGAGACTTATCTCACATTGTGAGGCCTTTTCTCACAGACTAAGGCCTTCCCCACACTGTGAGGCCTTCTCTCACAGACTAAAGCCAACCTCACACTACGATGCCTTCTCTCACGGACTAAGGCCTACCTCACACTTTGAGGCCTTCTCACTGACTGCAGAGGCCTACTAAGCTACAGGCACACCTGCTTATTAAGGCCTTTATACAATTCCGGATATGCCCGAATTTTGGAAGTTTTTCGGATACTTCCGACTTTTAAAGCAATTTCGAGAGTAGCCCTCCCAACAGGAATTCCGAGTTTCTGATATTGTAGCAGCAAATTAGGAGTCCCAGAACTCCGGTGGCATATAACCTTCTTACCAAAGGCAACGTGGACGCGCGGGCACAGGAACGAGAGAACGGACAATTGACTGTTTCAAAGTGAAGTCAAGTTAATTGAAATTGGACACCAGCTGGTGGGGTTCACCCACAGAACAAGCTGCTCCGGGCAAATCCTGAAATACATTCTAAGAGCAGTCATTATATACCCCTCATGGCGGCAGAGATCTTGGCCCGCCCTTCTTTATGACCCCCCATTGGCCAGTGTCACAGAACACATTTCATTATCCAATTAAACACAATACTTTCATTAGCATTACATCATTATCAGCTTTCATTCGTTTAGCATTATGGCGCAGCAAGAAATTCATTTCCCATAGAACAGTATCAGTAGCTCTGGTCAGCCTGTACTCAAATTGCAACATTTGCTGCTGCCTCTTCCCTGCCAGCAAAGGAGGGGGCAGACCCTTCTGTGCTTGCGTAGTTCTTATCACTATTAGCATTGAGGTAAACAAACCCATGCCATGAACTGTTTTGGCCAATCAAGGCTTTTGTTATCATTGAAGACACATGATGTACTTTGGCAAATCATTGCATACGCTTGGCGTACCAATCAGGGCACAGCATTTACGGCATACATGCCAGCGTGATTTCTGGCACAGAAAGCCAGCTACTCTATAGCTTTTGCTTGAGCATCACTCTCCACTGACTGTACTCCTGCTCAAAGTACCAACTCTGCTATATTTCACTCTTTTTTTCTTGTAAGTAACTCAGCATGAAGTTACTTACATTACCTTCGTGGACCCCTCACTAGGCAGCCCAATTTACTTTCCAATCACGTTTTGTCACAACTTGCATAGTTTTGATCACATTTGTTGATTCTTTCACTGTAGAAGCACAACATTTCAAAATCAAAGGTAAGCAACATAGCAGAATCATTACAGAACAGAATATTATTATTATTAGCATCACAACGGATCTTAGCCATCCGAAATTTGGCAGCCAGCTTGTTAGAAAGCCCCAGAAATCACTTGGAGCTGTATATGTCTTCTGCACTTGGCTTGCCACACTCTGAATCTTCTCCACATCGGTCTCAATCTGTCCTGACATGTTTATGTAGTGACAACAAGTTGTGTTTAACCAGACACACAACCCTCCTTGCTTGGAGAGCAGATGATCTAATGCAATCTTCTGTTGCATGACCATACCGGCTAGGGAATCTACCTCTGTTTGCAGTGAGGACATCCCTGCCGCTGAATCATTAGCCAATGATTCCAGACCATATGATAACACACGTAACTGTCTAATGTTCCATGCAACTCCCAGGCGGGGCGATGCAATGGCAAAAGCCCTTGGAGTTCCAGTAAGAAATGTCTTGTCCGGATCATATCCATAATACTGAATCGACTCTGCCGACCGTTTCTGGATATGCATGTATAGATTGGTGACTGGGGTCATTTTTGGGTGCACTCTGAGCCCTCCGGGCCTCACCATTCCTAGGGTACATGTACCACTCCAAGCCACAGGTAGAACTGGTCCGGACCAGCTCCCACAGATCCACAAAATCCCTCTGGGGAGATTTGTGGCACGCTCACCTGTGCGGCTGGCTGGCAGATTCTGTACTAAGTTGACAATAGCATCCTGTTGATGGTTTCCATACAATATGTGAGTGCACAATGACTCTTCCCAACCCCAAGTCCAAATGCCTTTACTCTTTTGACCACAGTGTGGTCTGTATCTGTCATGAATAGTAATAGTATGATTGCACACGGGGTAGGACCCTAGCTCAACTCTATTGAAGAGCTCATATCTTCCATGCTTCTGACTCCCTGATTCATATATTGTCCCATCATTCCTCCACCTGAAGCACAGAGGTGCCTCCAAGGCTGGGGAATGGTGCGTGAGCATGAACTGGGCCTCATCTGTGCTCCTTTCTATGTGTGGTGGCGTACCCTTGATGTCATTCCAACCTTGCAATGTTAACACAGCACTTATCACAATTGGCCACCCCTGTCTATGACTTGAAGGGCCATGTGAGCATACCCAGCAGTCGTTCAGACTAAGCTCATGGGACATGTTGGTAACAAGTTTATGAAAAAGGTTTTGGTCCCACCCTCCATGTGTCCCGGTTATGTACAATGTCAATATCAGAGCCATGCACCCAAGCGTGGTGCGTCTCACTCTCTCAGGTGGTTCATTCCTGTAACTCTGTCCCATTAGGATACTAAACCACCATCCCAGAAAGCAAGCTCCTGGCTCTGTCCATTTACCTTTCGTTGGACCACTATTGCTTGGCTGAAGAACGTTGGTCTCTGGCGACTCTTCTGTGGTCTTATCACCCCCTAAGCAGGGTGTTGTTGATTTTTGTAAATCCTCAGTTTTAATGGATCGTCCGGATCCATGGCAGATTCCCAAACAGTCGGAGCCTTCTTCACTCGGGTATAATGAATCCACGACCGGATTCCTTCCACCTTGACAGCAGTTGGTGTGCTCAACAGCACGGTATACGGACCATGCCATTGGGGCTCCAACGGCTGTGTTGCCCACTCCCGCACCAGGACATCCTCACCTATGGAAAACAAGTATACACATATACATAACTACGCACACAGTCCCCAATTTTAAAAAATCCCACAGCAACGCGTGGTCAGGTCAGCTTAAATATATATTCATTCATTCATTCATTCATGTCATAAACAAGCCATGCCAGACTTGATTTTCTCTCTCTCTCTCTCCCTCAGAGAGAGAGAGAGAGGGGGAGAGAGAGAGAGGGAGGGAGAAAGGAGAGGAGGGAGGGAGGGAGGGGGGGGGAGGAGAAAATCAAGTCTGGCATGGCTTGTTTATGACAAACTATTTTTGCGAAATGGATTTGGCAGTACTGCCCGGTTTAACAACTATCAAATTGATAGGAGTGAAGGGTGGTATAAAAAATACCTTTTGTAAACAATATGTAGACAGAAGACCTAGAAAGTGTAGAGAAATAGAACTTGGTGAAGTAATCGTATTGTTTTGCTCTTTCTCTCAGGCCGCATTATATGCCCAATTGAATAGCCAAGAACTACGGACAACGGTGTCTACAACTGAATTGCAGAAGACAACAGGAACTGTGAGTTAGGCCACAACTGCTCAGTCGATACAACCAGATCAGGTTTTTCACATAAACAAAATACAAAAACAAGACATCTAGAGCAGTGTTTCCCAACTGGTGTGCCGTGGCACACTAGTGTGCCGTGAACGATCATCAGGTGTGCCGTGAGAAATTGGAACCTCCAATACCAGACCTGGGCAGTGCTCTCTGGATGTTGGTGAACTACAACTCCCAAACTCAAGGTCAATGCCCACCAAACCCTTCTAGTGTTTTCTATTGGTCATGGAGTCCTGTGTGCCACATTTGGTTTAGTTCCATCATTGATGGAGTTCAGAGTGCTCTTTGATTGCAGGTGAACTATAACTCCCAGCAACTACAACTCCCAAATGACAAAATCAATTTTTTGACTGATGGTCCCTCCTTGGGTTAGTATTAGTATGTCTTGTGGCCAATTTGTCCAGTGGTTTTTTGAGTTATGTTAATCCCACAAATGAACAACTGTTGAGCAAGACCTTCGTGTGTGTCTTTCTGTCATTCTTGTCAGGATATCTATGTTGTGTTCATCGAAACAGGCCCAGGTTTCACACTGAGTGTATAAATACATTTTAAAACATATTAACTATATGTATTACTGTGTTAGAGTGTCATTTTGTGTCATTTTGGTGGGTGGTGTGCCCCAGGATTTTGTAAATGTAAAAAATGTGCCACGGCTCAAAAAAGGTTGAAAAACACTGATCTAGAGGCTCTACTTGTCTTGATGTCAATATATTTCTTCTGAGGCTGCAGTCCTGAACTCCCTCTGAAAGGAGAATACCTTTTCTGAGTCTTAAAACCAAACTACGTCTCGAGATCCTCAGAAAACTCTGAGTGCCTCAACTTTCTCAAAGATGCTTTGACTGGGAAAGTTGAAAGAACGGCAAAGTCAGGAATTGCCTGCCACAGGGGTGTCTTGGGGACTTGAGATGGGATTTGTCTTCCCTCACATAAGGGACCACCACAGAAAGCTCTTTGGTGTCTCTGAGGGGCCAGAAGTGGGAATCTGAGATGATGTTCCTCACCACACTGTTCTTGCCTTCTCATCCCACTGTAACTGCTATGGCTCCTTCCTATGGAATCCTGGCATTTTATTTATTTATTTGTTTGTTTACATCATTTATATTCCGCCCTTCTCACCCCACAGGGGCCTCAGAGCGGATCACAATGCACATATACAGGCAAAAATTCAATGCCATTTGACATACAACATATATAGACAGGCATAGAGGCAATTTAACATTCCTGCTTCTGGCCACCAGGGGGAGCTGTCGCTTCATTCTTTTTTGTGTGTGTGTATTTCCTGGATATTTTATGGCCTCGCGAATCAGTTAAATTTAGCCTCCCCGCACAAAGTGGTACCTAAATTTCCTACTTGACAGATGAAAGGGTCGACAATGAGCTACACAATTGGTCGACAGCTCACCCCGACCCGGGCAGGCCTCGAATTCATGACCTTCTGGTCAGTAGAGATCTTATGCAGCTGACACCCAGCCATCTGCACCACATTGTAGTCTCTTATGTAGAGGGTTGACTCTGAAAACGGCAGCAGCAACAAAAGCACCGGAGCTCTTTGAGAGACACTTCAAAATGTCTCATCAAACTACAAATTTTAATATTCTGCAGTACAGGATGCAGCCTTGTCAGTCAAAATGCTATTGACGTGCTATAACTTTGTAGTATGAGAGAGACCCAAGTACATTTACACATTTCTTGGGAGAAGATAGCAATTAGCTAGAAGTTTCAGCCTGAAAAAGTAACTTTCTCCAACTCTTGCTCCACCAGCCTCTAAAACCAAAAGATTCCTCTTTGAATGCATGGTCTCTTTATTAAATAAGAGAAATAAGGAGAGTCCACTCAGGATCACTTGAAATACTGTTTAACAAATATAAGATCTAGAACAGGGGTGCTCATTACGTAGATCGCGATCTACTGGTAGATCGCGTAGGGTGTCCTGGTAGATTGCAGGCAGGGCGGGAGGAAGGCTCCGTCCCGCCCCACAGGCTCCCGACGCCGCCCAGGTGCAGGAGGTTGGACTGGATGGCCCTTGGAGGTCTCCTCCTATTCTAGGAACCCATTGTTATTGTTATTATTATCAGAGGCTGAATGGCCATCTGTGAGGAATGCTTTGATTGTGTTTTTCCCTTATGGCAGAAGGAGGTTGGACTGGATGGCCCTTGGAGGTCTCCTTCTACTCTAGGAACCTGTTGTTGTTACTATTATTATTATTATTAGTAACCTCATGGAGCAGACCTACTACTTATTAGTAGTAGTAGTAGTAGTAGTAGTAGTAGCAGAGGCTGAATGAATATTATCATCATCATCATTATTATTATGAATAAATTCAGGGGTTTATTTTACTCACATTTAGTTGAATTCAGTCTTAAAATATATTATATGGCTCTCACTGGAATAAATTTCCAAATATTCTGCTTTTATGGCCCTCTGAGTAGTGGGGAGGTAGATCGTTTTGACTTGGTTGTTTTATAAGTAGCTCGCATGCTGAAAAAGTGTGAGCACCCCTGATCTAGAACAAAAGGCTAGATCCTCAATATGGATTATTATTATTATTATTATTATTATTGATCAGGCTTTATTTTCTCCATCCCACCAAATTAGATTCTTCACAAACTTGCAGCAAGAGCCTTCATTAGGGATTATGAACAAGGGATTCTTCATGAGGATGAAGCAGAAAATGAGGTACGTTACTATGAAAAGCATAAAGCAAGACCATGAAAGGAGTAACTTGCATTGCTCAACACTTTAGGTTGATCTTATTTATTTATTTATGCCTTTTAGTATCAATGCGAACTCATTTGTGCAGTTCTTACCCTTTGGAAGTAGTAGAAAACTTACCCTGTATTGCCAAACGCTTTTACAGCCGAAATCACTAGAGCAGTGGTTCTCAACCTGGGGTCCCCAGATGTTTTTGGCCTTCAACTCCCAGAAATCCTAGCAGCTGGTAAACTGGCAGGGATTTCTGGGAGTTGTAGGCCAAAAACATCTGGGAACCCCAGGTTGAGAACCACTGCATTAGAGTGTTGTGTGGTTTTTGGACTGTATGGCCATGCTCTAGCAGCATTTTCTCCAAACATTTCACCTGCATCCATGATTGGCATTTTCAGGGAATCTGATGGTAGTCAATTAAGTAGAGCAGTGCTGTCCAACTTCTACGGGGTCCAGGGCCGGATAAGAGGTCACTGATGACCTAGGGGGCCGCTCGGCCCCGCCCCCCCGAAAAGGGCAGGAGGCGGCGCCAGGCGCAGCGCGTCACGCCAGGCCTGTGACGCGCTGCTCTTGGCGCCGCCTACTCCTTCCTTTTGGCCCCTCCTACCTAGGGGCGGGGGCAAAAGAAGGCGGCGCCAAGGGGCAGCGCGTCACGCCAGACCTGTGACGCGCTGCTCTTGGCGCCGCCTTCTGCCCTTTTTCGTCGGCTCCCCCGCCCTAGGTAGGGAGGGGGGGCGCCGAGGAGGAGGAGCTAAATTGCCCCGGCCCCGGCCGCATTTTTTAAAAAAAAAATTCGATTTTTTTAAAATTTAAAAATGACGGCTGAGGGCATAGGTGGGGCCGTGTCCAACAGGCTACGGGCCGAATCCGGCCCCGGGCCGCCAGTTGACAGCCCCCTGTAGAGTATATACCTGTGAAATGTCAGGGTGGGAGAGAGAACAATTGTCTGTTCAGCTGCAATTAGCAATCTTGGTTTGCATGTCTTGAGTGGGATCCAGGACCGGACAAAGGTAAAAAATAGTACTAAGCGAACATTATTTTGGCTTTATTGGGACAGAGCGCTTCTGGTGGATGGAGTAGCGAAATGCACTCCCAAGAAGACATGGATCCAACAGGTGATGAGCTCACCTACCATCTTTTTTCCTTATTTAGATGAAGAAACAGCAGTTGAAATCCTTGATCATTAAGCTCAGCATGGAGAACTCCATCGTGACCCAGTTTACCAGTTTTGTTGCAATTGAAAAAAGGGTAAGGAACTCTGGATGAAAAGAAGTTCAGTGTTTTTGTTGAAGTGTCTGTGTTATGATCATTATTTGAATTAACATTCTTCTGTGTATCATGGAAACAAGCCCTCCCCTCTGTCACCCAGATAGAATTCAGTTGTAGTAATTTGTTAACACCGGGAATGTGGCGCAGCTGGATGGGTGTCAGCTGCATAAGATCTCTACTGACCAGAAGGTCATGAGTTCGAGGCCTGCCCAGGTCAGGGTGAGCGCTCGACCAAGTGTGTAGATTTTTGTCGACCTTTGCAACCCGAAAGACAGTTGCATCTGTCAAGTAGGAAATTTAGGTACCACTTGAGTGCGGAGGCTTAATTTAACTGATTTACGAGGCCATAAAAATATCCAGGAAATACACACGAAAGGAGTGAAGGAATGCAACAGCTCCTCCTGGTGGTCAGAAGCTGAAATGTTAAATTGCCACTGTGTCTGTCTTATATGTTGTATGTCAAAGGCCATTGAATGTTTGCCTGTATGCGTGCATTGTGATCCGCCCTGAGTCCCCTGCGGGGTGAGACGGGCGGAATATAAATGATGTAAATAAATAAATAAATTAGGCCATAGTCCATTAACATATAAAATAAATAAATACAATCTGAAAATGCAACCATGTAAAATAAATGGCATATAAGTCTTGCATATTAATCAGTTCTATGCAGTTAAAATACAATACAATGAAAACACATTAAATATAAACAACACTATAATTAAGGTAAAGGTTTCCCCTTGATATTAAGTCTAGTCATGTCTGACTCTGGGGGGTGGGGCTTATCTCAATTTCTAAGCCGAAGAACCAGAGTTGTCCATAGACACCTCCAAGGTCATGTGGCTGGCCTGACTGCATGGAACGCCGTTAACTTCCTGCCGAAGCGGTACCTATTGATCTACTCACATTTGTACGTTCTCGAACTAAGTTGACAGAAGCTGGGGCTAACAACGGGAGTTCACCCCGCAGATTCGAACCACCAGCCTTCTGGTCACCAAGTGTTGCAGCTTAGCGGTTTAACACTCTGCGCCATTGTGGCCCAATGCTAGAATTGGTTTACAGAAAATTAGATTAGATAAGAGTCAGGGCCAAAAGAGAAATCGTGTGAGTTATCACAGAGTCCGTATCAGACCAGGAACAGAAAATATTTTTCTGGAAAAATGGAATGTGGCGCAGCTGGCTGGGTGTCAGCTTCATAAGATCTCTACTGACCAGAAGGTCATGAGTTCAAGGCCTGCCCAGGTCGGGGTGAGCTTTTGACCAATTGTGTAGCTCGTTGTTGACCTTTGCAACCTGAAAAACAGTAGCTTCTGTCAAGTAGAAAATGTAGGTACCACTTGAGTGGGGAGGCTCAATTTAACTGATTTACGAGGCCATAACATTTCCAGGAAATACACACAAAAAGAATGAAGGAATGCGACAGCTCCTCCTGGTGGCAAGAAGCTGGAATGTTAAATTGGCTCTATGTCTATCTACATATGTTGTATGTCAAATGGCATTGAATGTTTGCCTGTATATGTGCATTGTGATTCGCCCTGAGTCCCCTGTGGGGTGAGAAAGGCGGAATATAAATGACGTAAATAAATAAATAGGCTTAACAAAAGAGTCCGGAGCAACAAGCATTTGAGGCAAAGCACCAAAATCAGTGTGTACAGAGCTATCTTACTGTCTATTCTCCTCTATGGGTCTGAAACATGGGTCACCTATCGCCAACACCTACTGTACGACTCCTTGAACGCTTTCATCAGCGCTGTCTTCGCACAATCCTAAATATACATTGGACCGACTATGTGACAAATATTGCTGTCCTTGAGCAAGCAGGGATCACCAGCATTGAGGCCATGCTATTGAGAACACAGCTGCGCTGGGCAGGGCATATCTCTAGGATGGAGGACCACCGCCTCCCAAAGATACTACTCTATGGTGAACTCGCCACGGGTCAGTGCAAGAGAGGCGCCCCCAAAAAGAGATACAAGGACTCCCTGAAGCAACACCTCAGGCTCGGCCAGATTGATCACCAACAATGGCCCACCCTGGCCTCACATCGGGAGGCATGGAGACGCACTATCCACAATGCTGCGGCCTCTTTCGAGAAGACACGCCGAACGGGTCTCGAAGAGAAACGACAACGCAGAAAGAACCGCAACTTGGAAACAACATCACCCAAGGAGACTTTCTGCTATGCTTTCTGCAACCGAACTTGCCTAGCTCAGATTGGCCTTTTTAGTCATCATCTCTCGGCATTACTTCGCGAACGAAGATTCTTAGGAAGAACTCATCCCACGCTTTTTACAAGCGCATTGATGACTTAAAAGGCCAATCTGAGATAGGCAAGTTCGGTTGCAGAAAGCACAGCAGAAAGTCTCTTTGGGTGATATTGTTTCCCATCAACATGTTCGTGAAGTAATGTCGAGAGAAATACATAATAAATAATAAATAATAAATAAATGTAAATGAGTCAGAATAGATCTCAAGAATCCGGTTTTGGTTCAGAATATAATGAGCAGGAGAGCAAAAAAGGGGGGCAAGTTTCTGGGACCCCTCGAGTAAACAGATGGAAGGCCAAAGAGGTGTTAGAACAGTGCTGTCCAACTTCTAACCGGCCAAGGGCCGGATTCCAGGTCACTGATGACCTGGGGGCCGCCCGGCCCGCCCCTGGTCACGGCCCCGCCCCGCCCCTGGCCCCCCCGCCCGGCTGCCGAGAAGCTTTGGGAGAGAGGGAGGAGCCACGCAGCACCCCCTCCCTTCCAAGGCATCCTAGCCACAGATGAAGCTGGCGGTTTCGCCGGCTTCAGCTGCTGCCGGGATGCCTTGGAAGGGAGAGAGGCGCGCGCGGAGACCCCCTCCCTTGCAAAGCATCCCGGCAGCCGCAGAAGCCGGCGCTGGCTTCAGCCGCTGCTGCGATGCTTTGCAAGGGAGGGGGTGCCGCGGGACCCCCTCCCCTTGCAAGGCATCGGGCGCCGGCGAGAGAGGGAAGAAGAGGGCGGTGCAGGGAGGAGGAGCTAGCCCTCTTCCTCCTTCTTGTACCACCCTTGTCCCTCTCTCACCAGCGCCGATGCAATCGGCGGTGCGGAGAGAGGGACGGAAGGGGCGGTGCAGGGAGGAGGAGCTAGCTCTCTTCCTCCTCCCTGCCCCGCCTCCCCCTCCCCCCCGGCCGCCATTTTTTAAAAAAAAATTAGATTTTTTTTTAAAAAAATTAAAAATGGCGGCTGGGGGCATAGCGGGGGCCGTGTCCAACCGGCGGGGGGGCCGGATCCGGCCCCAGGGCCGCCAGTTGGACAGCCCTGTGTTAGAAGATGTGCCATCCATCATAGCTGTAAGCATGGTGTGGAGACAAAGTACTGTAAAAGATTGCCTACATTTTGGAAATGTGAACTTTGGGGGGTTAAATGGGACACTTTTTGCCATTGTGTTCCAGGGGATTGTTTTGTTTGCAAAATATCTTAAAGCACATACCTCCAATTTGACATTTTCAAATGAAGAGATGTTTTCATTCTTCTTTCAGATGAACTTTTGTTGTCTTGAAGATAACTATTAAATTGTATCATTTTTATAATTTAATTCTGTGGTTTCTATTACATTCAGGATGAGAAGGAAGACCAAATCACTGACTCTTTGGATGTTTTAGAACTCGTCTCCAAGGAGGATGTAGACATCTTACCATACATGCAGTACGAAGAACCTAAAGTAAATATATATTATCTAAATTGTTTTGTTTATGTATGTATGTATTTATTAGTTGATTGTGGTTTGCTTGCACAAAATGAAGAGACCAACTGTGGCTACAAGGCAATATTAGTTTAACTGTCTGGGTTTGCTTACACTGATAAGGTAAAGGTTTCCCCAAGACATTAAGTCCAGTCGTGTCCGACTCTGGGGGTTGGTTCTCATCTCCATTTCTAAGCCGAAGAGCAGGTGTTGTCCGTAGACGCCTCCAAGGTCATGTGGCCGGCATGACTGCATGGCGCGCCGTTACCTTCCCGCCGAAGTGGTACCTATTGATCTACTCACATTTGCATGTTCTCGAACTGCTAAGTTGGCAGAAGCTGGGGCTAACAGCAGGAGCTCACCCTGCTCCCTGGATTCAAATGCTGATCTTTCGGTCAACAAGTTCAGCAGCTCAGCTGTTTAACCTGCTGCACCACCGGGGACTCCTCTGATAGTCTTTCCAATTATTATTTTGCTATATCTGAATTAATTTAGCTTATTTTGCTTTCCCTGAATTAATTTAACTTATCTCGCATTTGGGGCTTTGTGGGCATTTTTGTCAAATTTGTGAGTGACCCGTATAGACTACTGCAATGCTCTCTACGTGGGGTTGCCTCTGAAGACTGTCCGGAAGCTTCAAATGGTCCAACGTACGGCAGCCAGGTTACTAACAGGAGTGGCACTCAGGGAGCATACAACTCCTCTGTTGCGCCAGCTCCACTGGCTGCCAGTCTGCTACCGAGCACAATTCAAAGTGCTAGCGTTAGCCTATAAAGCCCTAAATGGTTCTGGCACAACTTACCTGTCCGAACGCGTCTCCTTCTATGAACCAGCTAGGATGTTAAGATCGTCTGGGGAGGCCCTGCTCTCGGTCCCGTCTGCTTCTCAAGTACGTTTGGCGGGGACGAGAGACAGGGCCTTTTAAGTGGTGGCCCCTCGGCTGTGGAACGCCCTTCCTACAGAAATTAGATCTGCCCCCTCTCTGTTGGCATTTTGAAGGAAAGTGAAGACCTGGTTGTTTGAGCAGGCATTCAAATAGGCAGCTAATGAACATTGGAATATGGAGAATTGCATTATGAGACCCGATCTTGTTTTTAATTATGAGATGCAATTGATTTGTTTTTAATGATGTTTAATTGATTGTCATTGTATTGCTTAATTGCCTTTGTATGTGTGTTTTGTGATGTTTGGCATTGGATCTTGCTATTGTTCACCGCATTGAGTCGCCCGAGGGCTGAAAAATTGCGGTATAGAAGCAAAGTAAATAAAATTAAAATAAATAAAATTAAAAGTTGCCTCGCCCAGTTCTAAAATCCCCCCGTTTTGATAAAATGTTCTGCATTCTTTGTGTCTTGAAAAATCATACAAGCATATAGCTTTCGGGATTAGAAATAAAAGTAGAGAAAAATGGATGGAAAGTGTGGAAAGGAAGTAGAGAGAAAGGAGATGATCAGAAATAAATGCAGATCCATTTAAAAGACTGGGGCAAAGAAGTGGTCAGTCCTCCTATTGGCAAGAATTGAATCCCTCTATAATGGCAGGCAAATCTTATTATGTAGATTTGGATTGGAGCGCCAGTCAAGAGTTACTACCTTGCAGCCAAGTATGGACGGTTGGAATCCTTCAGGGGAGCATGAAACGAGTAGTGTAGCTTAATTACTTTCTTATTTTCCGTCTTAAAATGCGTCGAAAGATTTCACACGAGTGAACAAATACCGAAGAATTGCTTTATTCCTTGATGTTTTATCGGTTGTCTCCAGGAGGCAGAGGAGGTTCTCAGACAAGCATGCTTCTTGAAAGTTGACCTAATGGAGTCTTCGGAAAGCGACGTGAGTATGGAACGTCTAGCACACTCGCAACCAAATTATGACTGTATTTTATTGTTTGTGCAATACACAGAGTGTAGGAAATAACCAAGTAAACTAATAGTTAGGAAATTCTCAAAGTGTTAATACACAAATCTTAAAGAAGCGGCCGTTGGTCACTCGTAGATGTGTGTAATTGCCTCTATGAATTAGACCTTACCTCTATTTGGTATGGAATCGAGTTGTGTTGCCCTATTACTCTGGCCTTGAGAAAGACCCCGCTTCAGGGGGTCGAAACGGGAGTTGGGACCATTGTACAGCGTATCCCCGTCGGCCCAACTACTCCTCGGAGACCCAGCCGCTATTTCTACGTATCCGCTTCTCATGCGTGTGAATTACCTGGGCTCCGGTCAGCAAACAACTCCGCATTACAACTGCTTCCCGGATTTCCATCACGGCTTGTTTGCCAACCCGCTCTTTCGCTACGACACGGCCCCGTGGGGCCTTTGTCTATCCTCCCCGCATATACTTACCTGGAAAGCCTGTCTATCACTGTGAACCCTTGAACTTTTTCCTCGAACCCGATAACTCCTGGACTTTAAGTAACACAATTAAGCGTACGGGGTAGGAGCCCAGAGCGGGCGCACTCTTTAACTTGTACTTTGTATTAGTGTATGCTTCTTTAAGATTTGTGTATTAACACTTTGAGAATTTCCTAACTATTAGTTTACTTGGTTATTTCCTACACTCTGTGTATTGCATGTCTTGCAGCAATTCTCCCCTTGTGTTTTGATGTATTTTATTGTTTGGCATCCCATGGGTTGTAAAAAATTATTCAAGTACTTATATGCTTTTGACAATAATAGTAGGCGTTATTTATATCGGGCTCAAAATGTGGGGCCAGGCCGGAGTGGCAATACTGTCCAGACTGGCTTGCGGGGTGGCTGCCATGTCCTTCACCTTCCCACTGCTGTAACAAGATTTTGTGTATGTGTCAGGAGCGACTTGAGAAACTGCAAGTTGCTTCTGGTGTGAGAGAATTGGCCGTCTGCAAGAACGTCGTCCAGGGGACACCCAGATGTTTTTGATGTTTGACCATCATTGTGGGGGGCTTCTTCATGTCCCTGCATGGGGAGCTCAAGCTGACAGGAGTTCATTCACACTTTCCCTGGATTCGAACTTCTGACCTGTCAGTCTTCAGTCCTGCTGGTGCAAGGGTTTTTAACACTACAACAACTACTAGGTGTAGTCAGATAAATGCAAAACCCAAAGGACTGGTAATATCACATCTATTTAATACAAAATCACAATGTAAGTCTAACCTTCCTTACACAATCAGTAATCAGCCGGAAAGCGCTCCACATACAGTACCCGACACACGAGTAACGTCCAAATGGAATGTCCTGTAAAGTCCGGATTATCCCGGTGTCCCGATGGACCGTCTTAAAGTCTGATGTCAATCCACAAATGAGGGTGGGATGCAATCTGGTAGTCCAAAAGGAAAGACTCAGTCCAAGAGGGGATGTAAAAAGAACTGTCAATGATCATTCCAAGGATGTAAAAAATAAGCATCCAAACTCCACGCATGAAGGAGGTGGATAGAAGCCGACGGAGTGAGCCATGCACTTTTTCCTTTGGCCACTAGGGTCCGTTTCGCTTGGGGCGCATTATCAAGGCTTCAATGGTAGATACTATCGTGTCCTTTCTGTGAATACATTAAATAAATATATTCAAGCATGCTAAACATAACTGACAACAAACATAACCCCACCTATCATCCCATATTAAAAACAGTTATACATATCATCATTCTTTGCAACATAAGCATAACCTTACCACGCTAGGTAAGGTGACCTTAAAGGTAATTAGTCCTCAGAAAGAGCCTCCTATATATACATATAATACAGCTGTTAAATTAGTAACGAATTTACACCAATTACTTCATTTAATCCATTAGACAATTCTGTATCAAGGAGGAGTATCCATTTGATTTCCAATCTCCGTAACACCTGATTCACGTTCATTTGAGGGAGAACATTAGCTTTCTCTAACACTTGGATCTTTAAAGTATTTGCGTCATGGTACGAAAGTTTACAATGTTGGTACAGAGGTATATCTACGCTGCCCTGGTTTATTCTGCATTTATGTTCAATGAACCTCTGTTTAAGCTGTCAATTGGTCATTCCAATATAAACTTTTGGACAATCGCATGAGATCAGATAAATAAGCCCAGAAGAGCTGCATGTGGCAAAAGATTTTACCCAAAACAATCTCCCTCTGGCTGGGCTATACACTTATTTTGCAAAAACACTGAGTCACAAGACTTCGATATAAAAATATCTATTCAAATATGGTGCACAACACTAGGATATAAACATATCAATTATACAACAGGACATGCCATAACACGTATGTCGTGGTAGGAAGGCGCATACATCAATCGGATCAAATTCCGCAATATTCAATCAAGTTCAAACAAGTCAATATAGTTATGCTCCTAACAGTAAATAGGGCAGTCCACAGAATTAAGAATAATGTCTCTAGTGCTGTGAAGTCCAAACAACATAAGATAAATGGACCCAGGAGACTGTAGTATGCTCCTTAATAGTTCATATGTCTGGCCGACGGGCTGGCGATGCCAAACTTCCTGGGGCCACTCCCCCGTTTCGCCCCCGGGCGGGGCTTTCTCAAGGCCATAAATAGGTGTACTGTAGTCCAAATATCAATGATGAAAGCGTCCAGGCTAAACCTCACCCAATCGGTAAGGTGACCATTCCCCCCAAGACCCACTCTACATCCTGGTGCAGTTTGAAGGAGGGTGGACCACGGAGGATGGGACTTGCAGTACTTTCACTCACTTACTTATTCTGACCAGCACGGGTGACGGACCTGGACCAAACTTGGCACACATAACCCCCATGATGCCCTTTAAGTCCTGGTGCAGTTTGGGAAATATGGACCATGGATTATGGGATTTGTAGTACTTCCAAGCGCTTTGCTTCCCAGAGACCATTGTGGCCCCCAACAAAGACTGATAAATATCAAACTTGGCACACAGAGCCCCCATGACCCACTCTATGTCCTGGTGCAGTTTGGAGAAGAGCAGAGCATGGATGATGGGGCTTGAAGTACCTCCACTCACTTCCTGAGACCGCTGCAACCCTCATCCAATGACTGATCAAGACCAAACTTGGCACACATAACCCCCATGACTGCCTTCGCATCCTGGTGAGGTTTCGGGGCGCACGGACATGGATGATGGTACTTGGAGTACTTTCCAACCCTTCTGTTACCAGAGACCACTGTGGCCCCCAACAAAGACCGATAAAGACCAAACTTGGCACAGAGAGCCCCCATGACCCACTCTACATCCTACTGCAATTTGGAGGAGGGTGGACCATGGCTGATGGCACTTGAAGTACCTCTACTCACTTCCTGAGACTGCTGCGACTCTCATCCAATGACCGATGAAGAACAAACTTGGCACACAGAGCTCCCATGACCCACACGACATGCTGGTACAGCTTCGAGTAGGATGGACCATGGATGATGGTACTTGAAGTACCTCCACTCCCTGAGACCACAGTGACACTCATCCAATTACCAATAAAGACAAAACTTGGCAAAGACTGCCCCCATGGCCAACTCAACATTCTGGTGCAGTTTGGGGGAGGATGGATTATGGATGATGGGACTTGCAGTACCTTTACTCACTTCCTGAGACCACTGCGACTCTCATCCAATGACCGATCAAGACCAAACTTGGCACATAGAGCCCCCACGATCCACTCTACACCCTGATGCAGTTTTCAGGAAGATGGGCCACGGATGATGGCACTTGAAGTACCTCCACTCACTTCCCGAGACTGCTGCGACCCTCATCCAATGACTGATCAAGACCAAATTTGGCACACAGAACCCCCTACATCCTGGTGCAATTTGGAGGAGGATGGACCATGGATTATGGGACTTGAAGTACCTTCACTCACTTCCCGAAACCACTGCGAGCCAAATGAACAACTGATACGAACCAACCTTGGCACACAATGTCTTCCTCAAATAACCCAGGCAGCGCCGGGTCCCCAAGCTACTCAAATAATAAAATGCAAACAATCACAAAGTATACAATAAACAAACACAAAATAAAATGGTGGAAGAATAGAAAAGACGATGGGCGGGCCAAATGCACAGGATAAAATTGATAAAACCCTGGGTGAGATAAGTAAATGGAGTAATGTGTGTCTGAGGGGGCAAATCAGAAGGGGCAAACAAAGGGGTTGACCTTCACTACAGAAAAATAAAGTGCATCAAGAGGACAGATTTGTACTGGGACGGACATGGTATGGGGATATGTGCTCATTCGTCAAAGGCACCCCGAAAGAGCCAGGTTTTTAGGCCTTTCTCAAAGGCTGCCAGGCTAGGGGCTTGCCTAATCTCACTGGGTAACAAATTCCAAAGTCGAGGGGCCACCACGGAGAAGGCTCTCTCCTTCATCCCCGTGACGGAGGCGGGAGCGAGAGGAGGGCCTCCCCCGAAGATCGAAGGGATTGCGTAGGATCATAAGAGGAAATGTGATCACGAAGGTAGGCAGGTCACAAACCGTTCAGGACTTTGTAGTTGATAACCTGCACCTTGAATTGGGACCGGAAAACGATTGGCAGCCAGTGGAGCTCCTTATAACTCCTGCTTTCTGGTTATAAAATGGCCAAATTGCGTGTGCAAGGGTGACACACTTCGTGCCAAGGAAATATGCGGACACAAGTGGTTGGATGAAAATGGCCACAACTCATTTATTGAAAAAAGGAACATGAAGGGTTGGTGGCCACGCATGAGTCCTGGATCAGGGTCGAACAGCCCCCACGAATGTCCAAAGGCGTTTGCAAGCCTGGGGTGCGAGCGGCCCAATGCCTGTCCACAGAAACTCTGCACCCCAGGGGGCCTGGGCGTTATCCCCCCTAACAACCAAGGGGGGTGATAAGCCAGCCTGATCCAGGGGCCATGCCACACACCAAACACTGAGTTGCGACAAAGAATATAAAAATGCGTAACGAAAACAGAGCAACAATGAAGTGATGTGAAACAGCAGAACCCAGCAAGCAATGCTAACAGTAGGGAGGGTGGGAGGAAAAAGGACTGGCCGAACAGGCCTGGATCAGGCCCTTTTGGCGCCCTAGGCCAAAGGCTTTGCCCCCGGCCCCGGCTCTGCCCTGCCCCACCCCCGGCTCTGCCCCCACCTCCTCGCCGGCGTGCGGAGGAGGAGGAAGGAAAGCCCCACCCCCGGAGCCGATGCGGGGCCTCCCCACAGCTCCTCCCTCCCTCCCTCAGCCATCATGCCGGCCTGAGAAGCGGCCGAAATCGCCCTTTTCAGGCCGGAATGACGGCTTTAGGAGGGAGGGAGGAGCCGTGGGGAGGCCCCACATCGGCTCCGGGGGTGGGGCTTTCCTTCCTCCTCCTTGCGCCGTCGAGGAGGTGGGGGCGGAGCCGGGGGCGGGGCGGAGCTGACAGTGGGGGCAGAGCTGAGGGGAGCAGAGCAAAGGGGGGGGGGCGTGGATGGCACTTATGCTGCCGCGCACATGCACCCTTTTTAAAAAAAATTCTTTTTTGATTTTTAAAAACTTTTTTTGGGGGGGGCGGACCTGCTGCCCCCCAAAGGTGCCGCCCTAGGCCATGGCCTAGGGTGGCCTTATGGGTAATCCGGGCCTGTGGCCAAACATGTGGCCAAAATCCCCGGGCAGCCTTAAGTAAGCTGCCCGGGCGGAAGTGAAGGCCGGCCGGTAGCAAGGAGGGGGCAGGGCGGAGCCAGCCCCCCCCCCCATTGGCCAGCCAGCGCTGGTGGCGGGAAGCCCTCCCGCCACCCCCAGGGGCTTCTGGGGGGAAGAAGCCCCTAACAATGCCAATATGGCGCGAGAGCACCCTGCCCCGCAACCCGCTCGGCCGGTAAGTCGGCCAAGCCCATAGTTGCCAGTAGGAAGTCCACAAGCGGGACATGAAGGTGACAAGACAAAGTTCACAAGTAGAGGCCTTTTTTTTAAAAAAAAAAAACAAGGGTGGAAAAATTAACCAAAATCCAAAGAAAGTCTCTCTCGCTCACACACACATGCACACACACACAGTAGCTAAACACAGTGCAGATATCTGATACTATGATTTCTTTAGGGCTACAGCTTTCTTCCTGTATTTCTCTTTGTTTCTGACCCACTTACTTCCGACTTAGCTCTTCAGAAATCACAGAAAATGTGTGGCTTCTTCTGACTGCAGAGTTGAACCTTTTTCTTCTTTTTCCAGTCTGATGTGGGTGCATTTGATGAAAGCCGTTCGCGGAGTGAGGATGGTTTTCTGAGCTCTTTCAGTCTGTTTTCTGATGAGTCCTCAACAGAAGTTCAGAAGTTGCCACCTCAGGAATGTATGGATCTCCAGCCAGCTGGTTCTCAGGTATGAAGCCTTCCGTCTGCATCTGCCAAGCAAGACAGGAGACATCTTCCACCCTTTCCCTTCTTCAACATATGATATAAGAACTGCCCTGACCATGGTCATTTCATGGCATTCAACACCCCCCTCCCGGCCTGGTTTTACCTTTCTGACCATCTGTGGGAATCCAGTAGGCAGGGCATGAGGGCCATGGGATCCTCCTGCCATCTACACCCCATCAACTACTGTGGCATAATTAATATCTATAATTTCGTGGCTTTTTTTCGTGTCAGGAGGGACTTGAGAAATGGCAAGTCACTTCTGGTGTGAGAGAATTGGCTGTCTGCAGGGACGTTGCCCAGGGGATGCCCAGATGCTTTACCATCCTGTGGGAGGCCTGTCTCATGTCCCCACAAGGGAAGCTGGAGCTGACGGACAGGAGCTCACCCCATCTCACATATCTGAACCGCTGACTTTCAGGTCAGCAGTTCAGCCGGCACAAGGCTTTAACCCATTGCACCACCATGGCTTAGTGAAATTAATTTTTAAAATTAGGGCTCCTGAAATTCCCCAACCAACATGCCAAGTCATTTTCTCAAACTTTGTTAATATTGCCAGTAATCCAGGAGATTGTATAAATGCTTCTTGACTACGAGCCACTGATAACATTTCACCGCTATGCATTTTCCTAATTTTTAAAAAAACCCATCACCTTCTCTCCATCTGCTTTTTCTATATCGTATTTAATGTTACACACCTGTATTATTTATTTTCCTTTTTTAAAAAAGTCCCAGTGTCAGTGTTTCCCATCAAAAGCAGGAGAAGGAATTTAGAAGTTTCCATCTTTCATTTGGTTTATCCAGTACTCTTTGCCATCTTATCCAGAAATAGAATTGTGCTTAGTTTATTTATTTATTTACTTTATTTACTTCATTTCTATTCTGCCCTTCTCACACTGCAGGGGACTCAGGGCGCATTACAATGTACACATTACATTTAGACACACAAACACAAGACAGACCGAGGCAATTTAACATCTGGCTACCAGGGGGAGCTGTCGCACTCCTTCATTCCTCAGCGTGTTTTCTGGAGATCTTTTTATGGCCTCGTAAATCAGTTAAATTTAGCCTTCCCACTAAGTAGTACCTTAATTTCCTATTTGACAGATGCAACTGTCTTTCGGGTTGCAAAGGTCGACAACAGGCTACACAATAGGTCGAGAGCCCACCTCGACCCGGGCAGACCTCGAACTCAAAGTTGAAAGGGCATCAGAGCAATAAATATAAATGTCTGTACGCAAACGCTAGAAGCCTTCGAACAAAAATAGGGGAGTTGGAATGTTTGGCAAAAGAAAAAAATATTGATATTATTGGCATAACAGAAACCTGGTGGACAGAGGAAAACAATTGGGACACAAAAATTCCAGGTTATAAACTGTACAGGAAAGACAGGAGAGGGAAAAACGGTGGCGGTGTGGCCTTGTACATAAATGAAGAGCTAGAATCTCATGAATTAGAATTTCAAGAAAATTCAAACTCACCTACAGAAACATTGTGGGTAAAAATCCCAGGACAAAAAACTAATCTAGCATTAGGGATCTGCTATCGCCCTCCCAACCAAACTCCAGAGGCAGACTGCTATCTGGAAAATGAAATTAAACAGGCCTCAAAAAGCAATAAATTAGTCATAATGGGGGACTTCAACTATCCCCGAATAGATTGGCTAAATTCTTGTTCTACGATGAAAGAGAGACAAGGTTCCTCGACATGCTAGCTGATTATTCCCTTGAGCAGATGGTCATGGAACCAACCAGGGGAAAGGGGATCCTGGACTTGGTGCTAACTAATGAACAAGATCTCATTCAAGATGTCCTTGTAACTGAGTCCATAGGTACCAGTGACCACAACACAATAACCTTCAACTGAAGTTTGGATAGCAAACTGTCAGTAAAAACTAACACAGAGACCTTAAATTTTCAAAAAGGGAATTTCACCAAAATGAGAAAAATAGTAAAGAACAAACTAAAAGGAACAGTAAAAAAAAATCAAATCCCTCCAAAATGCTTGGAAACTGTTTAAAAATACTTTAAAACAAGCCGAACTAAAATGCATTCCTAAAATAAGAAAGAGGCCGGGAAAGACCAAGAGGACATCGGCATGGCTTACAAATGAAGTAAAAGATGTGACTGGAAAGAAGAAAAACTCATTTAAGAAATGGAAGGCTCTTCCTACTGAGGAGAACAGAAAGGAACACAAGCTTTGGCAAACTAAATGCAAAGCAACCGTCAGGAAAGCCAAGAGAGATTTTGAGGCACATATAGCTAAGAATATTTAAAAAAATAGCAAAAACTTCTTTAAGTACATCAGAAGTAGAAACCCAACTAGAAAAGCAGTTGGGCCACTTGACGAAAATGGTAAGAAAGGGACAATAAGTGAAGACAAGGAGATTGCCGAGCTGCTAAACGACTTCTTTGCCTCCGTTTTCACACAGGAGGACAGACAACATATGCCTGCAGCTGAGTCAGTTTTTTCAGGGAGGGAATTAAATGAATTAAACCAGATAGAGATAAACAAGGAAGATGTTCTCACATGCCTTACTAAACTAAATGTCAACAAATCACCAGGGCCAGATGGCATCCACCCCAGAGTTCTTAAGGAACTCAAGTGTGAAATTGCTGAAATTCTAGCCAAAATATATAACCTTTCTCTAAGATCAGGCACTGTACCCGAGGACTGGAGGGAGGCAAATGTAACTCCGATCTTCAAGAAAGGATCCAGGGGTGATCCAGGAAATTATAGGCCAGTTAGTCTAACCTCAGTTCCAGGCAAAGTGATGGAAACCATTATTAAAGAAAAAATTACTAAGTACATAGAAGAACAGGCATTGCTGAAGGAAAATCAACATGGTTTCTGCAAAGGCAAATCATGTCTTACTAACTTGTTAGAATTCTTTGAGGGTGTAAATAAACACATAAATAAAGGGGACCCAGTCGATATTGTTTACCTTGACTTTCAAAAGGCTTTTGACAAAGTCCCTCACCAAAGGCTCCTAAATAAGCTCTTCAGCCATGGAATCAGAGGACAGGTCTTGTCCTGGATTGGAACCTGGCTAAACTGTAGGAAACAAAGGGTGGTAATAAACGGACATTTCTCTGGGTGGAAAGATGTGAGAAGTGGCGTACCCCAAGGTTCAGTTTTGGGTCCGTTACTTTTTAATTTATTCATTAATGACCTGGATGTAGGAGTAAATTCTGAGGTAGCAAAGTTTGCAGATGACACTAAATTGTTCAGGGTAGTTAAAAATGAAACTGATTGTAAAGAGCTCCAGAAAGATCTCTCGAAATTGAGTGAATGGGCAACAAAGTGGCAAATGCATTTTAACCTAAACAAGTGTAAAGTCATGCACATCGGGGCAAAGAACCCCAACTACACCTACCAATTGATGGGGTCAAAGCTTTCCGAGACAAACCAGGAAAGGGATCTTGGGGTTTTGGTGGACAGCTCAATGAAGATGTCAACCCAGTGCGCAGCAGCAGTGAAAAAGGCAAATTCTATGCTTGGCATGATCAGGAAGGGAATCGAAAATAGGTCGTCAAATGTTGTATTACCTCTCTACAAATCTATGGTGAGGCCACATCTGGAGTACTGTGTACTATTCTGGTCACCGCACCTTAAGAAGGATATAACGGAACTGGAAAAGGTACAGAAAAGGGCAACAAGAATGATCCAAGGGATGGAGCGGCTCCCCTACGAAATCAGGTTGCAACGCCTTGGTCTTTTCAGCCTTGAAAGACGGCGTTTAAGAGGTGACTTGATCGAAGTGTATAAAATCATGCATGGGATAGAAAAGGTGAATAAAGAAAAAATATTTTCTCTGTCACACAACACTAGGACTAGGGGGCACTCCCTAAAGCTCCAAGGTAGGAAAGTTAGGACTAATAAAGGGAAATATTTCTTCACCCAGAGGGTCATTGGGTTATGGAACTCACTTCCAGAGGAGGTTGTGACAGCTGTCAGCCTGGACAGCTTCAAGGCAGGATTAGACAGATTCATGGATACCAAGGGAATCAGTAGCTACTGAAATGGACATCCAAGTGCCACCTCTGTGTTGATGGAGGCAGGCAGGATTTCCCCGGGTACTGGTTGTGGGGGGTCGGGAGCAGATGGTGCTCGTCTAACCCTGTAAGGTCAACCATCTAAGAGAAGGAAACTCGAACCAAACCTACGACCTGAGGACCTCGCTGCCACCGTCCAAGCTTGCTAGGCCCTGGCAGATGAACCTTTGGTTTAAAGGGTGAGGCCAGTTCTGTGCACGCTGCGCTCCACCAGAAAAATCCATTGCACAGGCTCGAAGGACACATCCAACTTCCGAAAAAGCCCTGTAGCGATAGGCGAGGGACGAAACGGTAGGTGTAAAGATGCACTGGAAGCCGCAGACCCAACCCTGCATGCAGGCGGTTCAGGACTTTGGTCGCTCGAGACTGACCCGGGAGATGACAGTCTTGTTCGGCAGCATCCTGAACGACCAAGCAGCCTTTTTTAAGGAGAGCACTGCTTGCTCCGTATGGAGAGGGGCCTAGAAAAGGTGGCCTAACGAAAGCTCATCCCCGTCTACCTGGTTGGCTAGCCGCGGCCAGCGGGCATCTTCCGATGCGGTCGAACAAAGACAAAGAAACAAAGGCCAACACCTGCCTGCAAAGGTGCAAATAGACTGACACTTGCATGCTGGAACATCAGAACCATGCAAGATTCTGCAGATAGTGGACGTCCTGAGCGTCGTTCTGCTCTAATAGCCCATGAACTATCACGGCTTAACATTGACATCGCTGCTCTTAGTGAAGTTCGTCTCCATGAGGAAGGCAGCCTTAAAGAACACGGTGCCGGCTACACTCTCTACTGGTCTGGCAAACCCAAAACTGAGAAACATCTTTCAGGAGTAGCTTTATGATTAAAAACTCCATCGCCTCTAAACTCGAGACGTTGCCGACAGGTCACTCTGATCGCATTATCTCCTTACGCCTCCCACATGCTGTTCTCTTCAGTATATATGCCCCAACTATGCAAGCTGACCCTGTGGAGAAAGACAAATTCTACTCAGACCTACGCCACCTCATACAAAAGGTCCCTGCAGAAGATAAAATCATTATCCTTGGTGATTTCAATGCCAGAGTAGGAAAAAACTTTGAAGCCTGGAAAGGTGTATTAGGCAAGCACGGTGTTGGAAACTGTAATGATAATGGGCGCCTTCTGCTAGAGTTTTGTGCAGAACAGCAGCTGACTATTACAAACACCATCTTTCAGCAGAAAGATAGCTTGAAGACCACCTGGATGCATCCCCGATCCAAGCAGTGGCACCTCATTGACTATGTTTTAGTGCGCCAGAGAAACATTCGTGATGTCCGTCATACTCGAGTGATGCCCAGTGCAGAATGTCAAACAGACCATCGCCTTGTAAGATGTAAACTAAATCTACACCTTAAGCTCAAACCTAAGAGGGGTGGCATCTTAAAGAGGAGACTCCAAGTCAACAGTCTTCAACAGGCTGTTGTGAGAGACAACTTCCAGGTAAATCTGCAAGCAAAACTTGAAGTCCACCCTACAGATTCTTCTCCTACAGCGCTCTGGCAACACATCAAAAACAGTATCCTGCAGTCTGCTGAAGAATCCCTAGGATTCTCCCTTAAGAAAAACCAAGACTGGTTTGATGAAAACAACCAAGAGATCCAGGAGCTGTTGGCAAAGAAGAGAACCACTCACCAGGCATTCCTCGCCCAGCCATCTTGCCATGTAAGAAAAGCAGCCTTTCGTCTCGCATGTAGTAAACTCCAACAAAAACTCAGAGACATCCAGAACAAGTGGTGGATTGATTTATCAGAAAAGACACAACGCTGTGCAGATCTCGGTGATCACAGAGGTTTTTATGAAGCTCTCAAAGCAGTGTTTGGACCTACTTATCAGGTCCAAAGCCCCTTATACAGTACAGATGGTCAAACACTAATTACTGATAAAACCTCCATCCTGAACCGATGGGCTGAACATTTTCAGGGTCTCTTTAATGCCAGCCGAGTAGTCCAAGGTTCAGCTATCCAACACATGATACAACAACCAATGAAAATGAACTGGACACAGCTCCCACTCTGGAAGAGACCATTGAGGCCATACAGCAGTTGAAAAATGGCAAGGCAGCCGGGATCGATGGAATCCCACCTGAAGCTTGGAAACAGGGAGGTCATGTACTGCATGCTAAATTCCACGAGCTCCTTGTGAGTTGCTGGGAAAAAGGTGAACTGCCATCAGATCTCCGAGATGCAGTTATCATCACCCTGTATAAGAAAAAGGGAACAAAATCCGATTGCTCAAACTATCGAGGTATAACACTGCTCTCCATTGCTGGAAAAATCCTTGCAAGGATACTCCTGAACAGATTAGTTCCGGCTATTGCAGAAGAACTTCTCCCTGAAAGCCAATGCGGCTTCAGAGCAAATAGGAGCACCACAGATATGGTTTTTGCCCTTAGACAACTGCAAGAGAAATGTAGAGAGCAGAACAAAGGACTCTATGTAACATTTGTCGACCTCACCAAAGCCTTCGACACTGTGAGCAGGAAAGGTCTGTGGCAGATCCTGGACCGTCTAGGATGTCCCCCAAGTTCCTCAAAATGATTGTCCTGTTACATGAGGGCCAGCACGGTCAAGTCAGATATGGCGATGCTCTCTCGGAGCCCTTTCTCATAACTAATGGAGTGAAACAAGGTTGTGTTCTTGCACCAACCCTATTTACAATCTTCTTCAGCATGATGCTCCAAAGGGCTATGGCAGACCTACAAGAAGAAGACGGCATATATATACGCTATCGTACTGATGGTAGCTTGTTCAACTTAAGCCGTCTGAGGGCTCGCACTAAGACTCTAAACTATCTAGTCCGTGAGCTACTTTTTGCTGACGATGCTGCCCTTGTCGCCCATTCAGAAGCAGCCCTGCAGCGCCTCACATCCTGCTTTGCAACAGCTGCAGAGCTGTTTGGGCTGGAAGTCAGCCTGAAGAAAACAGAAGTCCTCTACCAGCCCGCACCACAGGAAGAACACCACCATCCTCACGTCAGCATAGGCACATCTGTGCTTAAGTCCGTTCAGCAGTTCACCTACCTGGGAAGCATCATCTCTTCAGACGCCAAGATTGACAAAGAGATAGATCACAGATTATCAAAGGCATATAGTGCATTCGGAAGGCTTCACAAAAGAGTCTGGAGCAACAAGCACCTGAGACAAAGCACCAAAATCAGTGTGTACAGAGCTATCATACTGTCCATTCTCCTCTATGGGTCTGAAACATGGGTCACCTATCGCCAACACCTACGACTCCTCGAGCGCTTTCATCAGTGCTGTCTTCGCACAATCCTAAATATACACTGGACCGACTATGTGACGAATGTTGCTGTCCTTGAGCAAGCAGGGATCACCAGCATTGAGGCCATGCTATTGAGAACACAGCTGCGCTGGGCAGGACACGCCTCTAGGATGGAGGACCACCGCCTCCCAAAGATACTACTCTACGGTGAACTCGCCACAGGTCAGAGCAAGAGAGGCGCCCCAAAAGAGATATAAGGACTCCTGAAACAACATCTCAGGCTTGGCCAGATTGATCACCAACAATGGTCCACCCTGGCCTCACATCGGGAGGCATGGAGAAGCACTATCCACAATGCTGCGGCCTCTTTCGAGAAGACACGCCGAATGGGTCTCGAAGAGAAACGACAACGCAGAAAGAACCGCAACTTGGAAAAAACAGCACCCCAGGAGACTTTCTGCTGCGCTGTCTGCCCCCGAACCTGCCTCTCTCAGATTGGCCTCTTTAGTCATCAACGCGCTTGTAAAAAGCGTGGGATGAGTCCTTCCTGAATCTTCGTTCGCGAAGTAATGCCGAGAGAGAGAGGGGGGGTTGTGGGGGGTCGGGAGCAGGTGAGGGTTTTGCCCTCCTTTCTGCTAGAGATCCCCGTGTACAACTGGTGGGCCACTGTGTGATACAGAATGCTGGACTAGATGGGCTGAGGCCCGATTCAGCATGGCTCTTCTTATGTTCTTATGTTCTTATGTTCATGACCTTCTGGTCAGTAGAGATCTTAAGCAGCTGACACCCAGCCAGCTGCGCCACATTCCTGGTAACAAAGTGAGTGTATGTGCATTTTCCAGTCATGTGTTGATTTATGGCAAGTTGCATAAGTTTCTTAGGGAAAGAATACTGGTCTTAATTTATTTCAAGCAATGGGATTCCCCAAGCATTTTAGATCCCCCCCCCCCCCAAATTTCTGGCATTGGCAGGGAAGAAAGTATGTGCCTGGTTAGATACCTTAGCTTTTTTTTTTCTTGAGGACAACCTTTTGCTCCCATAATATTCTTTTATCAAGGCATTTCTTTTTCCCAATATTGTGAAGTGAAACTCAATAACTACACACAATGCAATATAACATTTAAGCTCCCAGAGCCCGCCCTGTAGACAAGGGCCATTGCAATTTTTACACCAAAGGTTTATAAGTTTAGAAAGAAGTGCATACCAGTTACCAAACGACTTGACTGAGGCTACAGGCATACATGCTTATATTGAACGGCGGCTTTTGCTGAGTCATTGCATCCATTTAGCCCTTTCGATGCTTGACTCCCATTTTTGTAATTAAAAATACCTAGTTAATATTTAATATTTTTGACACCTATGTCCTACAGGCTGCATGCACCTACCACAACTGCTTTTTAATCCACCTTCACTGCTACTGCTTTCTTTTAAGACGGAAGTAAAGAAAATAGTGCGGGTTCTTGAGGCCTTTAAAAACAAAGCAAAGTGCCATCCCATGTCTTGTGTATTTCCCCTCAATACATTTTCAAAAAGGTTGTTATGTTTTCAAAAAGGTTGTTGCGCTTCAGTATAGGAAAGGGAAAAGATTTACAATGTTTTAAAGATGTATCAAGGTAAGCTTTTGCAGTCTATAGCCCACCTGCATGCGAAGAATTGAGTTGTTGTTCTCCAAACTTAATACTGAAATAAAGGTGCCACCGAGCTACTTTTTCTTTCATCAGAATGAGTTTATATTGCCTCTAATCAGCATTAAATAATATAATAATATGGGTCAGGGGTAGGGAACCTATGGCTCGCGAGCCAGGTGTAGTTCTTTTGATGATTGCATCTGGCTCGCAGAGGCAAAGAACTCGGCAGCGGAGCTGCATCGACACCGGGCTCCATGCTGCCCATCTCGAAGGGTGTTGGCATGGAGAGCGCCGGCAATGCTGGAGTTGCTTGCTCTCCCTGTGCTGGCATGCCCGTCGGCATCACAGGCCCTGGTGCATGCGCCGATTGCACAGCTGCAGCCTCAACCATATCCATGGCCTGCATCTCATGGCTGGTAGGGGGAGCTCAACCTCATCCTGCTGAACGGCTGTAGGAGGCAAGGAGGGAGCCTTTCCCGCCAAGTCCAAGAGGCTCTCCTGCTGCCGAAAAGGCTGCGCGCCATCTTGGCGGCCATTAGCCTTAGATTTTTTGGCCTTCTTCGGTGGGCCCGAAGCCTTGGCAGCCACCTCCGAAAACTGCTGAGGAGGGGCGGAAGGCAAGAGGGCTCGTTCATCGAGAGCCGCTTTGAGTCGGAATTCGCGGTTTTTCCTAGTTTGAGGGGTGAAGGCCCTGCAAATTCTGCATGCCTTATTAAATGGCTCTCACTGAAATAAATTTCCAATTATTTTGCTTTCATGGCTCTCTGAGTCAAAAAGGTTCCCGACCCCTGATATAGGTCCATGGACCCACAAGTCTAACACAACCTGATATGAACGACCAAATCATTACTACTACTAGCATTGCAGTGTAGTTGTTTTATTTATTTATTTACTTACGACATTTATATGCCGCCCTTCTCACCCCGAGGAGGACTCAGAGCGGCTTTCAAGATGTATATACATACAATATATTATTTATTAGTATAGTACAATATCAGTATTATACATTACTATATTTTACTATACCACTATATTGTAATATATACCATTATATTGTTGTCAGTATTAGCACCAGCTGTTAAGAATTGTGGGTGTTGAAGTCCAAAACACTTGGAGGGCCAACGTTTGCCCATACCTGCCCTCAGAGGTTTCCCCATATTCTCTGAAAATGTGTTTTTGAAGATCTACTTTTGGCAATCAAGAATTTTCCATATTATGAATGGTATTGTAGAAAGAAAAACAATGTGTGGGGATACAATCTAAATCTTAAAACATTTTTTTCATTCCACAGATCTTGGATACTTCCTCGGTTCCTCCCAGTGTTGGTTCCTTCTACTTTGGTTCTCCGGCAAAACCGCCTTTTCTTCCAAAGAAGCTAAAACTGGGGCCTTTTCCTTCTCCTCCTTCATTCCCTCCTCTTTCACCAGGGTTGCAATTCTCCTCCTTACCATCAATGGCACCAACAGCATGGTCACTGCCCACCAGCATGCCTGCTGCTGATAGCCCACTCAATTTGCAGGTAATCCCTATAGAGCAGGGGTGCTCACACTTTTTCAGCATGGGAGCTACTGATTAAAAAACCAAGTCCCAAAGATCACCTGCCCAGAAATGTAAAACGTATAACTATTTATTTATTTATTTATTTATATTTCTTATTCATTTTTATGTACCGCTCCTTCCAACAGGCTCGGGGCAGTTTACATAAAATGAAGTTATAAAACATCAACATTTCAATTTAATAACAACAATATAAAACAGAGCATAAAAATACATCCAACCACCCCATTTCTCCCACACTGCCATATTACCACACGTATTATCAGCCAGAAAGTAAGAAGAGAGGCTGTTGAACTGCAAGGCCATTTAATACTCAGCAAGGTAAACAAAGGGGCATGCAAAAATACATCCAACCACCCCATTTCTCCCACATTTCCATATTCCCCAACATATATTTCTCAAGGAACAAAGCAAGCAGAGAGGCTTTGGAGCTAAAAGGCCATTTTTAAACATTAAAAAAAACAAAGAGACATGCCACAGAACAATCTAGCACCCACCCCAAAGTAAAAAGACTGACCTTTGAGATGCGGTGAGGAAATGACCCCAAAGCGTCCTGCTCCTCCTCCTCCGTCATTGCTCCTATTTCCACGCCGCCAGCATGCGTGCTGCCTCCAAGAGCTCACGAGAAGTCCGAGAGGCAGAATGGGCGCTTCTGCGCACGCGAGCAGGGCCAGCCATGCATCGCGTCATCCAGGCCCCTTTGGTCTCCTACGACTCTGAGTGGCTGGAGAAGGACGGAGGGAGGAGGAGGAATCCAAAAGAGGGGGCCCATTCTGCCCCTTGGACTCTGCAGCTTTTGGAGGCGGCGCGCGAGCAGGGAGCGGGGAGGAGCAACGACGGAGGACTTCTTTGCAGTGTGCAGGGGCGCGTGCAGAGGACCAACAGCAAAAAACCTAGTCAGGGGCCTGAAGATCACCAAGATGAGGCCCAAAGATCACCCTGGTGATCCCGATCACCATTCTGAGCACCCCTGCTATAGAGAGAAGTATGGCCCTAGAGATAGGAAGGCGTTACAATTGGGATTGAGACTAGGATTCTGGGAGATCAAGGTTCGCATCCACGGCCAGCAATGGAAGCCTGTTGGATGGTCACATTTATTCGGCCTTAGAAACTGGCAGTATTTATTTATTTAAAACTTTTATATCCCGACCTTCTCACCTCCGAAGAGGGACTCAGACCGGCCTTACAGCAAGAATTCAATGCAACTGATATAAATTAAAACATAATACAACAATACAAAGTTAAAATACATATAGATAAATACATATAGTTTTCATCTTCTTCCTCCACATTTTTTCCCATTCCTGCATGCTGATTGTGCGGCCGATGTTCTCAACTCCATTTCTAAGCCGAAGAGCCGGCGTTGTCCATAGACACCTCCAAGATCATGTGGCCGGCATGACTGCGTGGAGCGCTGTTACCTTCCCGCAGAAGTGGCACCTATTGATCTCACATTTGTATGTGTTTGAACTGCTAGGTTGGCAGAAGCTGGAGCTAACAGCGGGAACTCATCCCGCTCAGTGGATTCAAACTGCCGACCTTTTGGTCAGCAAATTCAGCAGTAGTTTAACACGCTGTGCCACCAGGGGGTCCTTCATTATGGATATGCAAAAACAGCTATTCCAAAATCCACAAAAAAGTAAATTATGTAGAAATATCAAAAATCTCTGGTTCCACTTTTTTTTCAGATTGCGTGTGTGTGTGTGTGTGTGTGTGTGTGTGTACGTATGAAAGAGGAGTTCAATGCAACTGGGGCAAAATGTGAGTCTTGCCTCCCAAATTAGAATCCTGCCTCCTGTGAAGTTTTTCCTCCAGTCTCCAAAAATTCTAACATTGCTATGACTTAAAAACATAGAAATACAATTTAGAGATCCCAAGAAAAGAAGTAGACAAAGTTACCAGAATGCCATAAGAATCCTTGGCTGTGAAAGATTTCCAATACCTCATCTCTACAATGCTAGAAAAATGTAGACTGGGGGACGGACATTTCATTAGGGGAAAATCCTTCGTTTGGAGAGCAAAGTTCTCTTATTTTTCTATATCTGCTACACGAGGGCAAATTCCCTAAGAGAGAAAGAGATACCTCAGGTTGGCAACAGCAGACGTCGAACTGTATTTTCTGTATTTCTCCGTGCTGCACTAACGTCCTTATTTTCTTCATTCTAATACAGACAAAAAGGCACTCACCTACAAGCCATGTTCCCATGGGGATGCCATCATACCAAGGTGTTTTTTCCATGCCAAATATTCCAGAAGCATCTCCACGTCAAGGAAATGCATTATTTTCAACAGGGGTAAGCAAACTGTAGTTCACTTGCTGTTTCTGCTGCCCTCAAGCCTCCCTCTTCTCATCCCTCCTCTATGACAGTGTTTCCCAACCAGTGTGCTGCGGCACACTAGTGTGCCGTGAGAGAACATCAGGTGTGCCGTGGGAAATTGGAACCTCCAATACCCTTTCTTCCCCCTCCTGCCAAACACTTTTTCTTCTCCACTCGGGCTCCCTTCTTCCCAGCCTCGCTCTGCTCGCTTTGCTCTGGGGCGAGTCTGCGCAGTAGCGCCTGCACGGGTCACGTCTTCCTCCCTCCCCTCCTGAACATGCTCACGCTGCCCCCTCGGCTCAAAAGCGGCAGTGTAGGAGAAAAAGTAAGTGCTCGGCAGGAGAGGGAAGAAAGGGCGCGAAAGGGGAAGGGGGAGGAAGAGGTCTCTGTCGAAAGCTGGCATGGGCAAACTTAGACCTTCCAGTTGTTTTGGATTCCAACTCCCACCATTCCTAGCATAAAACAAACACAAACATAATATAACATTGTTTGAGTCCACAGTGCTCTCTGGGTGTAGGTGAACGACAACTTCCAAACTCAAGGTCAATTCCCAAGCAAACCCTTTCAGTACTTTCTGTTGGTAATGAGAGTTCAATATGCCAAGTTTGGTTCAATTCCATTGTTGCAAGAGTTCAGGATGCTCTTTGATTGTGTAAATTGAGCAAGACCTTCGTGTTTGTCTTTCTGCCATTCCTGCCAGGATATCTATGTTGTGTTCATCGAAACAGGCCCAAGTTTCACACTGAGTGTATAAATACATTTAAAAAGATATTGACTATATGTATTACTGTGTTAGAGTGTCCTTTTGTGTCATTTTGGTTGGTGGTGTGCACCAGGATTTTGTAAATGTAAAAAATGTGCCGCGGCTCAAAAAAGGTTGAAAATCCCTGCTCTGTGACACCTCTTTCCTCCTCTCAGAAACATAAGTTTTCTGCTGTTGGAGGCTCTGGGAACAGAAATCTTTTGATTAAACAGGGCATGGGAATCCCAAAGCCTCATCCTTGTCCAACGCTCGGCTGCCAGACTAATAACTGGGGCAGATTACAGGGAGCGGTCGACCCCCCTGTTTAAAGAGCTCCACTGGCTGCCATTTATTTTCCGAGCCCAATTCAAGGTGCAGGTGATTACCTATAAAGCCCTAAACGGTTTGGGACCCGCCTACCTTCGTGACCGGCTCTCCTCTCTAAATCTTAATCTAAATCTTAAAATATTTTTTTCATTCCACAGATCTTGGATACTTCCTCTGTTCCTCCCAGTGTTGGTTCCTTCTACTTTGGTTCTCCGGCAAAACCGTCTTTTCTTCCAGAGAAGCTAAAACCTTTTCCTTCTCCTCCTTCATTCCCTCCTCTTTCACCAGGGTTGCAATTCTCCCCCTTACCATCAATGGCACCAACAGCATGGTCACTGCCCACCAGCATGCCTGCTGCTGATAGCCCACTCAATTTGCAGGTAATCCCTATAGAGAGAAGTATGGCCCTAGAGATAGGAAGGCGTTACAATTGGGATTGAGACTAAGATTCTGGGAGATCAAGGTTCGCATCCACGGCCAGCAATGGAAGCCTGTTGGATGGTCACATTTATTCGGCCTTAGAAACTGGCAGTATTTATTTATTTATTTATTTAAAACTTTTATATCCCGACCTTCTCACCTCCGAAGAGGGACTCAGACCGGCCTTACAGCAAGAATTCAATGCAATTGATATAAATTAAAACATAATACAACAATACAAAGTTAAAATACATATAGATAAATACATATAGATAAAATACTTTAAAACCAAATTGCCAGATAAAATTAATTCACCTCATTCCATATATGTGGTCATTAACTTTGTCGATAAACAGTCCCGGTCCTTATTCTGGGAATGCTTCCTTCCAAAGCCAGGATTTCACTAGCCTCCTAAAGGACAGGAAGGAGGAGGCAGATCTGATCTCGCTTGGGAGTTCCATACCCGAGGGGCCATCACAGAGAAGGCCCTGTCCATCGTTCCCACCAGACGCGCTTGCGAAGATGGCGGGACCGAGAGCAGGGCCTCTCCGGAAGATCTGAGTGTCCTTGATGGTTCATAGGGGATAACATGTTCGGACAGGTAAACTGGGCCGGAACCGTATAGGGATTTATAGGTTAAGACCAGCACTTTGAATTGTGCTCGGAAGCTAATTGGCAGGCAGTGGAGTTGGTGTAGCAAGGGCGTTGTGCGCTCCCTGTACCCCGCTCCCGTCAATAGCCTGTCTGCTGAGCGTTGGACTAATTGCAGCTTCCGGGCAGTCTTCAGAGGCAACCCCACGTAGAGAGCGTTGCAGTAATCTATTCGGGATGTAACCAGTAAATCTTGCCAAGAAAGTCCGATGATAGGGTTGCCATAAGTTGAAGTCAGCTTCAGGGGTTGGAAGAACAGCGCAGTGCGATAACAGGCTGGGATATGTTCAATGATTATGGAACTGCCTTGGATTATGATTTTTGGATGGTGTGATTTAACCACTGAATGTAATGCTTTTAAATGTTCAGTACGTATTTTAATTCAGTTGATTTCAAGCTTAATGTTTCTATATGTTCCAAGGCATAGAATAATTGCCATATTTGGGTTGTTGTAGGGTTTTTGGGGTATATGGCCATGTTCTAGAAGCATTCCCTCCTGAAGTTTCGCCTGCATCTATGGCAAGCATCCTCAGAGGTTGTGAGGTCAATTGCCATATTGACGGAATGGAAGAGGTAGCAGAGACGGAAAGAAAAAAGGGAAGGAGAGAGGGAGCAAAGGGACAGAAAGAGGGATGGAAGGAAAGGAAGACAGAAAGGAAGACACAGAGGGGGGAGACAGAAAGAGAAAAGGACAGAATGGAAGAGGTAGCAACAGACAGGAAGGAAGGAGAGAATAAAGGAGGGAGGGAAAACGGGAAGAAATGCAAGAGGGAAAGGGCGAGAAAGGTCAGAGAGAAGGAGGGAGGGAAGGAAAGAAGGAAGTACCACAGGAAGAAAGAAGAGAAAGTACATAGGACAGAAAAAGGAAAGAAAAGGTAATAAAGGAAGGACAACCTGGTGAGGGGAGGAGAAAAAGGAAGGAAAGAAAGAAAGAAAGAGAGGGAGGGAACAGAGAGAGGGAAATAAAGGGGAGGACTGATTGAGAAAAGGAATAAATTGGAGGAAGGAGGGAAAGGAAAGACAGAAGGAAGGAGGAAACACACACATACCCACACACACATATATACATGCACAAAAATATACAAATATACACATACAAACATACATACACACATCTGTACTTACACACATATACATGCATATACATATACAAACACACATATACATAACTACACACATATACACGCGAATACATATAAACATACATAAGTAAACACACACATATACACACATATGTACACATACACACAAATACATATACATACATACATACTGTATACACACAGGCAGTCCCCAAGTTACAAACATCCCACTTAGAAACGACTCATACTTAAGAACACAGCTGGATTGAATGGCTTTTAGGGGTTGCAAGTAATTTGTGCTTTTCAACAACGCCACAGCAACGCGTGGCCAGGTCAACTAGTCTATATATATAAAATGAGAGCAGCCGTGCTTAGGAGCTTATAGACAGCAAAACCACACAATGCAGACACACCAAACCAGGCCACATACACACACAGACACAACCCAACAGCGTATGTTTACCACCCGAAAAAGTTTTTTAAAACAAAACGGTCAAAATTAAGAAAAACTAATTGGACTACAACTCCCATCAACCCCCCATGCTAAAACATCACAGTGCATGCACGGTACTCACTCCCGCGCGCGCAAAGCCCATCTCCCTCCTGCCTCCCCCCCCCCCACTAAATACCGTGCGCGCCGCAGGATGAGAAAGAGGGCGAAGACGGGGGCTCAATTTGTCGCTCGGCCCATCCTCCCTCTCGCCTCCGCCAGCCTCAAAAGCAGGCCTGGGGGGGGGGGGAGGCTCGGAATGGCTGGACCAGGTCGCTGTTTTGGATGGATGGATGGATGGGAGGAGAAAGGAAGGATAGCAGGAAGAGGAGAGGGAGGGGATGCTAAAGGAACTGAGGAATAGAAGGAGGGAAGAAGGAAGGTAGGATGGATGGATGGAAGGAAGGAAGGAGGGGAGGAGAAAGGAAGGAAAAAGGAAGGAGGGGAGGGGAAAGGAAGGGAGGGATAGAAAGAAGGATTGATGGATGGAAGGAAGGAAGGAGGGGAGAAGAAAGGAAGGAAAAAGGAAGGATAGAGGGAAAGAACAAAGAAAAAAGGAAGGATACCAGGAAGGGAGGAGTAAAGAACAGAAGGATACAAGGAGGGAAGAAAGGTAGGATGGATGGAAGGAAAGAAGAAAAGGAATACTATATCATTTTCTTCTTCCTTCTTTGCCTCTTTCTTGCCTTTCCTCCCCTTTTTCTTTCCTTTCTTCTTTCTTTCCTTCCTTCGGTACCTCTTTCTTTCCTTCCTATTACTATTACTAATGATGTGTCTTTTGTAATTAAGCAGACCTTCTCATTACTTAATTTCCGATACTACCAGACTATGCCACAGCAGCGTGTGGCCGGGTACAGCTAGTTCACTATAAAAGGTAAAGGTTTCCCCCTGGCATTAAGTCCAATTCTGGAGGTGGTTCTCAACTCCATTTCTTTTCTTTTTTTTAATGTATTTATTAAAGATTTTTCAGTTGACAATGATAGTGGTAGAACAGTTTTTGGTATAGGATAGTAGGAAATGAGGAAGGGATAGAGAGGGCGTGAAGGGTGTAAGAGGGGACTTGGGGGGGGGGGTAGGGCGGGCAGGGGATTTGAGGGGGGGAGGGATGGTGTGGGACAGAGAGGGAAGGGGGGGAGTTGTTGGTTTCCGGTATGTCCTTGTAGTTTCCATTGTTTAGTTCTTTCAGTGTTCCCATGTAAAGAGATAGTGGGGGAGGGGGATGAAAGGGTACCAATTGTCTCGTGAGAGAGGTGGGTAGGTGAGGAAAAATAACACTTGAGATTCCAAACTTGTTGTTGTATTCTGGTTTCTTTTCCCTATCAGACGTCTTGAGGGTGTTGATTTGTGGATCGTTTTTGTAGATAGGCTCTGAAGAGTGCCCAGTCCGTTTTGATCAGACCATTTCCTACCTCCTTACTTATGTAGTATGATAGTTTGTCCATACTCATAATGTCCTGTACTTTATTTATCCAATCCTCAATCCGAGGAATTTCTTGCGACTTCCATATTTTTGCGTACACCATCCTCGCGGCCGTGAAGAGGTACATGCACAGGCGTTCAGCATTTCCATCTGCCAGTTCCCCCTCATCTACCATCCCCAGCAGGCAGGCTTCTGGTGTCTTTTCTAGCGTGGTCTGGAGAATCTTCTGGGTATGGATGTGTATTTTTTTCCAATATTTCGAGGCCTCCGGACAGGACCACCACATGTGGTAGAAGGTGCCGACCTGCGCTCCACACTTCCAGCATTTGTTCTGAACACTCTTGTCCATCAGACCTAGCTTGTGGGGGGTCACGTACCACCTGAAGAACATTTTGTACCAGTTCTCCTTGAGGTCTATGGCATATACAGTTTTCATCTTCTTCCTCCACATTTTTTCCCATTCCTGCATGCTGATTGTGCGGCCGATGTTCTCAACTCCATTTCTAAGCCGAAGAGCCGGCGTTGTCCATAGACACCTCCAAGATCATGTGGCCGGCATGACTGCGTGAGCGCTGTTACCTTCCCTCCGAAGCGGTACCTAGTGATCTCACATTTTGCATGTGTTTGAACTGCTAGGTTGGCAGAAGCTGGAGCTAACAGCGGGAACTCATCCCGCTCAGTGGATTCAAACTGCCGACCTTTTGGTCAGCAAATTCAGCAGTTCGGTAGTTTAACACGCTGTGCCACCAGGGGGTCCTTCATTATGGATATGCAAAAACAGCTATTCCAAAATCCACAAAAAAGTAAATTATGTAGAAATATCAAAAATCTCTGGTTCCACTTTTTTCAGATTGCGTGTCGTGTGTGTGTGTGTGTGTGTGTGTATGAAAGAGGAGTTCAATACAACTGGGGCAAAATGTGAGTCTTGCCTCCCAAATTAGAATCCTGCCTCCTGTGAAGTTTTTCCTCCAGTCTCCAAAAATTCTAACATTGCTATGACTTAAAAACATAGAAATACAATTTAGAGATCCCAAGAAAAGAAGTAGACAAAGTTACCAGAATGCCATAAGAATCCTTGGCTGTGAAAGATTTCCAATACCTCATCTCTACAATGCTAGAAAAATGTAGACTGGGGGGGGGACGGACATTTCATTAGGGGGAAAATCCTTTGTTTGGAGAGCAAAGTTCTCTTATTTTTCTATATCTGCTACACGAGGGCAAATTCCCTAAGAGAGAAAGAGATACCTCAGGTTGGCGACAGCAGACGTCGAACTGTATTTTCTGTATTTCTCCATGCTGCACTAACTTCCTTATTTTCTTCATTCTAATACAGACAAATATGCACTTACTTAGAAGCCTTGTTCCCATGGGGTTGCCATCATACCAAGGTGTTTTTTCCATGCCAAATATTCCAGAAGCATCTCCACGTCAAGGAAGTGCATTATTTTCAACAGGGGTAAGCAAACTGTAGTTCACTTGCTGTTTCTGCTGCCCTCAAGCCTCCCTCTTCTCATCCCTCCTCTATGACAGTGTTTCCCAACCAGTGTGCCGCGGCACACTAGTGTGCCGTGAGAGAACATCACGTGTGCCGTGGGAAACTACAGTGTAGAGCAGTGTTTCCCAACCAGTGTGCCATGGCACACTAGTGTGCCGTGAGCGATCATCAGGTGTGCTGTGGGAAATTGGAACCTCCAATACCCTTTCTTCCCCCTCCTGCCAAACACTTTTTCTTCTCCACTCGGGCTCCCTTCTTCCCAGCCTCGCTCTGCTCGCTTTGCTCTGGGGCGAGTCTGCGCAGTAGCGCCCGCACGGGTCACGTCTTCCTCCCTCCCCCTCCCCTCCTGAACATGCTCACGCTGCCCCCTCGGCTCAAAAGCGGCAGTGTAGGAGAAAAAGTAAGTGCTCGGCAGGAGAGGGAAGAAAGGGCGCGAAGGGGGAAGGGGGAGGAAGAGGTCTCTGTCGAAAGCTGGCATGGGCAAACTTAGACCTTCCAGTTGTTTTGGATTCCAACTCCCACCATTCCTAGCATAAAACAAACACAAACATAATATAACATTGTTTGAGCCCACAGTGCCCTCTGGGTGTAGATGAACGACAACTTCCAAACTCAAGGTCAATTCCCAAGCAAACCCTTTCAGTACTTTCTGTTGGTAATGAGAGTTCAATATGCCAAGTTTGGTTCAATTCCATTGTTTCAAGAGTTCAGGATGCTCTTTGATTGTGTAAATTGAGCAAGACCTTCGTGTTTGTCTTTCTGCCATTCCTGCCAGGATATCTATGTTGTGTTCATCGAAACAGGCCCAGGTTTCACACTGAGTGTATAAATACATTAAAAAACATATTAACTATATGTATTACTGTGTTAGAGTGTCCTTTTGTGTCATTTTGGTTGGTGGTGTGCCCCAGGATTTTGTAAATGTAAAAAGTGTGCCGCAGCTCAAAAAGGTTGGGAAACACTGGTGTAGGGAAAGAGAGCCTAGCAGGAAACTTCAGGCAGCGGAAATGAGGCTTTCCTGGCCGAAGCAGCAACGCCAGCCAGCCTGGCTGTAGTCAGGGAGAGCCCTCGGCGTCCAGAACTTCCCTCCTCTCTCTCTCCTTCCCTTCCCTCCCTCTGCGAGCCAAGGGCTACCTGGCCGGGCTGCGGCTCCTCCTGCTTCCTGGCTCCTGGGCGCTCTTCTGCCCTCCTCCCCTCCGGCAGCAAGGAGGAGTAGAGGGGGGAGGAGTCCCCGGGAGCTGCCCCCGTCTGACCCCGCTCCCGGAGGCTCGGGGCGAGGCTTTCTGCCCTCTAGTCCCTCCGCGCCGGGGAAAGGGAGCAACCCCTCATCTCCTGTCCTCTCCTGGCTGGGCTCCGGGTTCGATGCAGAGCAGAGCAGAGGCTCCACAGCCCAGCTTGGTTCCTTCCCGAACTGGCCCCAAGGCGACAGCAGGGAAGCCGAAGGGGCACCGGGGGGGGGGGGGGCACTCCTGGGGGGACTGAACCTCTTCGGGAAGAGAGCTGGGGGTGGTGGCAACTGCGGGCCTCCGCCACAGTTTGTTCCGAGGTTTGGACCACCCTGTGTGCTCAATTCCTATTCATCCTGCTCAGCTGAGCTTGCGTGCACTTCGGCCACTCAGCACAGCCCTCCCCCGCGGTACAGTGACGGGCCTCCTGCGCATGTGGGCCTCCCGGGGGAGGGGGTTTGGTGGAAGCAGCGGCGTCATGAGGCGGGAGGGTGACAGTTAGTAAAATGACAGAGTGTCATTTTGTGTCATTTTGGTTGATGGTGTGCACCAGGATTTTGTAAATGTAAAAAATGTGCCGCGGCTCAAAAAAGGTTGAAAATCCCTGCTCTATGACACCTCTTTCCTCCTCTCAGAAACATAAGTTTTCTGCTGTTAGAGGCTCTGGGAACAGAAATCTTTTGATTAAACAGGGCATGGGAATCCCAAAGCCTCATCCTTGTCCAACGCTCGGCTGCCAGACTAATAACTGGGGCAGATTACAGGGAGCGGTCAACCCCCCTGTTTAAAGAGCTCCACTGGCTGCCATTTATTTTCCGAGCCCAATTCAAGGTGCAGGTGATTACCTATAAAGCCCTTAACGGTTTGGGACCCGCCTACCTTCGTGACCGGCTCTCCTCTCACGAACCAGCTCGAGCCCTTCGCTCCTCAGGGGAGGCCCTCCTTTCGCCCCTGCCAGTCTCACAGACCCGGCTTGTGAGCACTAGGGAGAAAGCCTTCTCCTCTGTGGCCCCCCGTCTTTGGAATTCCCTCCCGGGAGAGATTAGGAATGCCCCCTCATTGGAATCCTTTAAAAAACAACTGAAAACCTGGTTTTTCCACCGGGCCTTTGGAGATTAGATTCCCCAAAGGCCCCCGTTTTTGCCGAGACCTCTCTCTCCCCCCCCCCCCATATGATCCTTTATGTTTTGACACTACTCCAGTTATCTCCCCCGAGTTTTTAAACACTTTATATGTACATGTGGCTTGCCCTGTCGTTTCTGTTTTAGATTCATCTATATTGTTGTATTTTCAAAGATGTATTTTTTATTGTGTTTATTGTGTATATTGTTTTCTGATGTTTTTGATATTTTCTGTGATTTGTTGCTCGGGCACGGCCCCATGTAAGCCGCTCCGAGTCCCCTTTGGGGAGATGGATGCGGGTTAGAAATATATTATTATTATTATTGTTATTATTATTATTATTATTATACTTTGATTGTGCTTTTCCTGCATGGCAGGGGGTTGGACAAGATGGCCCATGTGGTCTACTCCAACTCTATTGTTATATTATTCTAAGAGGACCTCCAGACTCCTCCGTTGCCCATACTCTCCCAAACATATTGTTTTTGCGATTAATCACTAAGCTTTAATTATGTTCAATTTGTAACAATGAAAATATATCCTGCATATTAGATATTTGCATTAGAATTCGTAAGAGTAGCAAAACATATATCTTTCTGTTTAATAGCTATTACATTAAAAAAATAATTTCTAGGGGGGCGGTGAGTAATCTTTTTTCTGGAAAGGGGGCAGCAGGCCAAAAAAGTTAGGGAACCACTGATCTACACTGTAGAGTTAATGCAGTTTGAAACTATGGAATCGTGGAAGTTGTTGTTTTGCAAGGTCTTTAACCGTCTCTGCCAGAGAGTGCTGATGTCTCACCGAACTGCAAATCCCATGATCACACAGCATTGAGCCAATGGCAATCATGTGATTTATAATTCGGACACCAACAACTAAAGTGTTCTCAAACTGCATTAGTTCTACATTATGTAGATGCATCCCTCGTAATTTATTTATTTTTTGCCAAATTGTGATTTGTTGTCCTTTGCAGGCAAGCCCATTTGACAGCTGCCTTGAAACAAGTAGGACAGTCCCAAAAATAAATCCTCTGAGGAGGATCCAGTTTTTCTTCTCTCTTGAGTCTGAGGTGGCCTCTCGGTCATACGGCACAAACTTTGCTAATTCACATAGCTCTGTTGATACGGCCAAGAGTGTTTGAGGGGCATTTCTAACTAGCTTGAGCATTATGGTTCATAGCAATACAGAAGGTTGTCTATAAATCCAGTCTGTATCGAAAATAATATTTGTTTTATCCACAGCCGTCTACTCAGCCCTTATATGCCAGAACATTTGGATTTGGTGCTGCCAGCTTGCCGCCTGCTGCCCAAGCTAATGCAGCACGTGTGAGTCGGGAAATACATGATCAGAGCCTTCCTCCTCCAGTTCCTCCTCCCCGACTTTTAAGCCAGCCACGTTTCACACTACAAGGTAGTAGCCTCTTTGGTTCTGCTCAGCCTCGTACATCATTGCCCAAGACAACTCAGAGTAAAAGGGACGTGCTGGAAATGGTGCAGCACAAAGCTGTTCTCAATATAGGAAAAGAGAGAGCTGAAGAGGAACTCGCACCCAAGGTTGGTCACAGAGTGCGTCTTCCCTACTTTGTATATTATTTTTCAATTAGAACTCATTATACGTGTGCAAATGGTAAAACATCTTTAAAAACGAAGGTTGTTTATTTTCCAAACACGTTTGCCCTTTTTAGAGAACTATATTTCTGAAATCTTGAGTCTCACTTATTAAAATTTCCATAACTATTGGAAATAACTGCACCTTATTGAAAAGGTTAAAATGATGTCACATCCGTTTGGCAAATGTGAATCTCCACGAACGTGTGGAGACCACCTTTTGAAAATCACTAGTCAAGAAAAGCATGGCCTTGTTAGAAGTCAACTCTTGAACAAGCGATATTCATGAGCATTTGTGTAATGTAGGGGTGCCCACACTTTTTTAACAGGCAAGCTACTTTTATAACAACCAAGTCGAAAAGATCTACCTGGCACATGCAGTCCCGACGCCACCTTCCGCCCGCACGGGGCTTCTTCCGCCAAAGCGGTTTTAGTGGGTGGGCCCTGGCGCTCGTCTCTTGACACGGTGTGGTGATGTAACCGCCCACTGGTTGCTCCTGGGGGAGGCGGGAGCAAGGTTTCAAGGGAGTGCGCCCAGGCATGGGATGCAAATTCTGCTTCAGGGAGGGAGTGTATGTGATGTGAACGCCCATTGGTTGCTCCTGGGCATGTGGAGCAAGGCGCGGCGTTTAAAGGCATAGTTGTGAGGCTGCGGGAGGGAGGGAGTGAGTGTGTGTGTGTGAGAGAGAGAGAAGGCCTCGCAAGGATGATCCCCCCAGTGGGGCTGCAGCTGATCTTCAGGCCTCATCCGGTGAGTGAAGCCTGGACGGGGCCCTGCCTCGCGCTCTGCCCTGTCTCTTTCTTGCCTCTACCTGGCGCGCGCACTCCCAACGCCACCTTCCGCCCGCACGGGACTTCTTCCGCCAAAGCGGCTTTAGTGGGTGGGCCCTGGCCCTCGTCTCTTGACACGGTGTGATGACGTGATCGCCCATTGGTTGCTCCTGGGAGGGGGGGCGGAAGCAAGGCGAAAGCGCGCGCAGGCATAGGATGCGAGGCTGCGGGAGGGAGGGAGTGTGTGTGACATGAACGCCCATGGGTTGCTCCTGGGGGGGGGAGCAAGGCGAAGGCGCGCGCAGGCATAGGATGCGAGGCTGCGGGAGGGAGGGAGTGTGTGTGTGTGTGTGTGAGAGAGAGAGAAGGCCTCGCCGGAGGAGGATGATCCCCGCAGTGGGGCTGCAGCTGACGTGCGCCCCCTCGACGCCGGTGAGTGAAGCCTGGACGGGGCCCTCTGCCCTGTCTCTTTCTTGCCTCAGCCCTCGACGGCACTGGGGCTCCATCCAGGCTTCACTCACCGGCGTCGAGGGCGCGCTTGTCAGCTGCAGCCCCACCACGGGGACCATCCTCCTCCGGCGAGGCGTTCTCTCTCTCTCTCACTCACACACACACACTCCCACCCTCCCGCAGCTTCGCATCCTATGCCTGCGCGCGCCTTCCCCTTGCTTCCGCCCCCCCTCCCAGGAGCAACTAATGGGCGATCATGTCATCACACCGTGTCAAGAGACGAGCGCCAGGGCCCACCCACTAAAGCCTTATTGGCGGAAGAAGCCCCACGCGGGTGGAAGGTGGCAGCGGGAGCGTGCGCGCACGGCGGAGGAGCACGTGCATGGCAGGAGCGGCCCATCCGGCTGGTGAGGCTCGAAGATCAACTGGATGAGGCCCGAAGATCGACTAGTTGATCATGATCGACTACTTGAGCAGCCCTGGTGTAATGGCACACAGGTAACTTAGCTGTTAAACTTAAGAACCATGTCTTTAAACTGCCAGGGATAAAGACATGCCACTACAAAAATATATATGGTTTGCAGAGGATGGTTGTTTCTTTGAAGTAGAATTTGCAGTTGCAATTGCCCAAAGGATATACAGTCCCTTGAAACCTTAGTTAAAACATGCACTCAGAGATTTTAAAAAAACAAAGTCTTCCTTGAGACATAACATATCTTGTTTACTCACAAGATCTTGTAATAATTCACCATACAGGCACATTTCTTATAAGAGTTCTGTAGTAGGTAGGACGTAGGTTTCTCTGTGTGTTGAGTCCACAGGACATCATTCTTTGTTGGGCCTGTGGGCGACATTCTTTATCAATTGTCCATAGTCTTTAAGTATAGTTTTTTTCCCATCAGAAGCAACTTGAGAAACTGCAAGTTGCTTCTGGTGTGAGAAAATTGGCCGTCTGCCAGGACGTTGCCCAGGGGATGCCCAGATGATTGATGTTTTACCAACCTGTAGGAGGCTTCTTTCATGTCCCACTTGAGAAGCTAGAGTTTGACAGTCAGGAGCTTACCTCGCTCCCGGGTTCAAACTGCCCACCTGTTGGTCGACCAGTCCTGCCATCACAAGGGTTGAACCCATTGCTCTAACAGGGGCTCCTTTAAGTATAGTTGTACTCACCAAAGTCCAAATGTCATACTGCATCCATTAAAGTCCCAACAGCAAACTGCTTTCATTGAAGTACAATGTCACGATGCCGGGGCTCTGCCGGTATTCAGGCAGAGGTGAATCAAACAAACACCAGTTTAATTAAAGTAGCACTTACTTTAATAGTTTTAATAGTCCAAAATATAAAACATAAAGATAGCACTCGGCCACAGAATATAAAACAAAAATTTATAGCAAATGCTACAAAGTGGGTCCAGTCCAGTGGTCAGATGCCGAAAGTTCAGTGAGCAAAGTCCATGGATCAAGAGTCTATACAAGGGGTCGGGAACCTATGGCTTGCGGGCCATATGTGGCTCTTTCGATGATTACATATGGCTCACCTGTGCGTGCCGCCTTCGCCCTCCTTTGCCCCAAATTCTGCGCGCACAGCTCAGCAGCTTTCTCCTCCTCCTCTTCCTCCCCTCAGCCAGAAAAACAGGCAGATCCAGCAGCGGCGCAAGAGCCAGCACGAGAGCGCACGCAGGGAGGAGGAGGAAAAGGAGAAGGCCGCTCTCGCGGGAAGTCTCTCGCAAGAACTCCCACCAAAGGGGAAGGCAGGGGCCAGACTCCTCTAGGTTTTTTAAAAAAATCAGCATGATGCAACCTGGAAAAATTGGCCCCTGGGCTGTTCTAAATTGTTCACCCATGAAGAGACTAAAGTCATTCACTAGATATGTCAAACCATTAGGACTCCAAGGGTACATCTACACCTGTGGTTCCCAAAGTGGGCGGTACTGCCCCCTAGTGGGTGGTGAGGTGATCTAAGGGGGCGCTGGGAGGTTCAGGAGAATTTGGGGGGCACTGAAAATGTAAGGGGGCAGTGGCGGGATTCCAACTCGCAAGCGCGAGAATGTGCGCCTACCAGTTGGAAAACCCGTGCAGGCGCTGCTTGGAAACCACAGCGTGCACCCCCTTGCTCTCCTCAACTCCGCCCATGGCGCAATCCTGTATCGCCCCCTCCAATCCAGCGGGTCCCTTGGAAGGAAGGGGCGATACAGGACTGCGCCGTGGGCGGTGTTGAGGAGAGCAAGGGGTGTGCGCTGCGGTTTCCAGGCAACGCCTGCCCAGGGATTCCAACTGGCAAGCTGAGACAGTTGCGCGCTTGCGAGTGTGTGCCTGCCAGTTGCTCCAGCAGAGAAGGAAAGCCTCTGCGTCTGCAAACGCTCCCTGAGTCGCTGCGGCGTTTGTAGGCGCCTCCTGGGAGGTGGCCGTGGCACAAAGGAAAATGCAAGAAGCTCCCAATTTCCAAGGTCCAGTATTCTCTATTGCTGAAGTTTAGTTCAATTCCATTGCTGTTGGGAGTTCAGAATGCTCTTTGATTGTAGGTGAACTATAAATCCCAGCAGCTACAACTCCCAAATGACAAAATCAATTCCCCCCCCCACCCCACCAGTATTCAAATTTGGGCATATTGAGTATTTGTGCAAAATTTGGTCCAGATCCAGGGTTGTTTGAGTTCAGAGTTCTCTCCAAATGTAGGTGAACTACATCTCCCCTAAATCACTGTCAATTCCTCCCACACCCCTCCAGTATTTTCTGTTGGTCATGGGGGTTCTGTGTGCCAAGTTTGGTCCAAGTCTGTCATTCATTGGGTCTTGGGCTGTGGAAGTCAGAGCTGAATTGGTCCAAGGTACTGCAAATCCCATCATCCATTGTCCATACTAATTCATGTAGCTCTGTTGCTAATTCATGTAGCTCTGTTGATACGGCCAAGAGTGTTTGAGGGGCATTTCTAACTAGCTTTAGCATTATGGTTCATAGTAATGCAGAAGGTTGTGTATAAATCCAGTCTGTATCGAAAATAATAATATTTGTTTTATCCACAGCCGTCTACTCAGCCCATATTTGCTGGACCATTTGGATTTGGTGGTGCCGGTTTGCCGCCTGCTACCCAAGCTAATGCAGCACATGTGAGTCAGGAAATACATTTAATCCGGTCACGTCAAACACAAGGTAGTGGCCTCTTTGGTTCTGCTCAGCCTCATGGATCTCAGGAAGTCTCACAGTTTTTTACATCATTGCCCAAGACAACTCAGAGTAAAAGGGATTTGCAAAATTTTCTACTCAAAGAGCTGGAACTGGTGCATCCCAAAACTGCTCTCATTAGAGGAAAAGAGAGAGCTGAAGAAGAACCCGCAACCAAGGTTGGTCACAGAGTGCGTCTTCCCTACTTTGTATATTATTTTTCAATTAGAACTCATTATAAGTATGCAAATGGTAAAACATCTTTAAAAACAAAGGGTTGTTTTTTTCCCAAACGCGTTTGCTCTTTTTAGAGAATTCTCTCTCTCTCTCTCTCTCTTGGCATTACTTCGCGAATGAAGATTCTTAGGAAGGACTCATCCCACGCTTTTTACAAGCGCGTTGATGACTAAAAAGGCCAATCTGAGACAAGCAAGTTCGGTTGCAGAAAGCACAGCAGAAAGTCTCCTTGGGTAATGTTGTTTCCAAGTTGTGGTTCTTTCTGCGTTGTCGTTTCTCTTCGAGACCCGTTCGGCGTGTCTTCTCGAAAGAGGCCGCAGCATTGTGGATAGTGCGTCTCCATGCCTCCCGATGTGAGGCCAGGGTGGACCATTGCTGGTGATCAATCTGGCCAAGCCTGAGATGTTGTTTCAGGGAGTCCTTATATCTCTTTTTGGGGGCGCCTCTCTTGCGCTGACCCATGGCAAGAGTAGTATCTTTGAGTAGTATCTTTGGGAGGCGGTGGTCCTCCATCCTAAAGACGTGTCCTGCTCAGCGCAGCTGTGTTCTCAATAGCATGGCCTCAATGCTGGTGATCCCTGCTTGCTCAAGGACAGCAACATTCATCACATAGTCAGCCCAGTGTATATTTAGGATTGTGCGAAGACAGCGCTGATGAAAGCGTTCGAGGAGTCGTAGGTGCTGGCGAAAGGTGATCCATGTTTCATACCCATAGAGGAGAATAGACAGTATGATAGTTCTGTACACACTGGTTTTGGTGCTTTGCCTCAGGTTCTTGTTGCTCCAGACTCTTTTGTGAAGCCTTCCGAATGCACTATATGCCTTTGATAATCTGTGATCTATCTCTTTGTCAATCTTGGCGTCCGAAGAGATTATGCTTCCCAGGGAGGTGAACTGCTGAACGGACTTAAGCACAGATGTGCCTATGCGGACGTGGGGATGATGGTGTTCTTCCTGTGATGCAGGCTGGTAGAGGACTTCCATTTTCTTCAGACTGACTTCTAGCCCAAACAGCTCTGCAGCTGCTGCAAAGCAGGATGTGAGGCGCTGCAGGGCTGCTTCTGAATGGGCGACAAGGGCAGCATCGTTAGCAAAAAGCAGCTCACGGACTAGATAGTTTAGAGCAGTGCTGTCCAACTTCTATAGGCCCAAGGGCCGGAATTCCGGTGGCTGAGCACCTGGCGGGCCGGGGGGGGGGGCGGGGCCGGAGCGGGGGTGGGGCCAATCGCGGGGGCAGGGCCGATCCCTGGAGTGACGCCGTAGGAGGGAGGGCGGAGCACTCTCCCTCCTCCTTTCCCGGCGCTGCGGCGCATGGGACAGCAGCGGCGCCGGGGGAAGAGGAGGAGGAGGAGGAGGAGGGAGAACTCTCCCTCCTCCTCCTTCGTCCCTCCTCTTTCCCCCCGCACGTGCCCTTGCCCGGATCCCGGGCGCCGGCGCCGCGGGGGAAAGAGGGACGGGGAGGAGGAGGCAACAGCTGACTTCCTCCTCCTTCGCCCCTCCTCCTCCCGTGGACGCCGGCGGCTCAATCGCGAGCCGCGGTGCGGGAGGGGAAGGAGGAGGGGCGAAGGAGGAGAGGGCTGGTTCTCCTCCCTGCCCCGCCCCCTCCCTCAAGCCACCTTTTTTTAAAAAAATAGATTTTTTAAAAAATTAAAAATGGCGGCCGGGGCATAGCGGGGCCGTGTCCAACAGGCTGGGGGCCATGTACGGCCCCCGGGCCGCCAGTTGGACAGCCCTGGTTTAGAGTCTTAGTGCGAGCCCTCAGGCGGCTTTAGTGGAACAAGCTACCATCAGTACGATAGCGTATATATATGCCGTCTTCTTCTTCGAGGTCTGCCATAGCCCTTTGGAGCATCATGCTGAAGAAAATTGTAAATAGGGTTGGTGCAATAACACAACCTTGTTTCAATCCATTTGGAGAACTATGTTTCTGAAATCTTGAGTCTCACTTATTGAAAATTCCATAACTATTGGAAATAACAGCACCTTATTGAAAAGGTAAAAATGATGTCACATCCGTTTGGCAAATGTGAATCTCCATGAACATGTGGAGACCACCTTTTGAAAATCACTAGTCAAGAAAAGCATGACCTTGTTAGTAGTCAACTTTTTGAACAAGCGATATTCAGGTGTTAGTTTTAACTTTCAAGGCCTTAGATGGTTTGGGGCCAGTGAACCTGAGGGAGCGGCTTACCCCTTATGTGCCCAGGAGATCACTGCGCTCAGAGGGGCTCAATCTATTGGATGTGCCTGGCATTAAGGTCTGTAGACTTGCTAGCACGCGGCAGAGGGCGTTTGCCGTGGCCGCGCCAACCCTGTGGAACACCCTCCCTGAAGAGCTACGAGCCATCCGGGACTTAATGCCATTCCGCAGAGCCGTAAAGACCTGGCTATTCAGACAGGCATTTGGCCCATAACCAATGCCGTATTATCAGCATCCTGTTGTGTCGCTGCCAGCATATTCCTACTGCCATCGCAGTTCTGCTGGAATTTGATTTTAACTGGGGGTTTTAAACTGGTTTTATTGCATTCTATGTGTTTATCTGTTTTAACTCTGTAAACCGCTCTGGGCTCCAGAGAGAGCGGTATATTAAGTCGAACGAATAAATAAATAAATAAATAAAATAAAATAAATAAGCATTCGTGTAATGGCACACAGGTAACTCAGCTGTTAAACTGAAGAACCATGTCTTTAAACTGCCGGGAATAAAGACATGCCACTACAAAAATATACTTGGTTTGCAGAGGATGGTTGTTTCTTGGAAGTAGAATTTGCAGTTGAAATTGCCCAAATGATATACTTGAAGTCTTAGTTAAAACATGCACTCAGAGATTTTTTAAAAACAAAGTCTTCTTTGAGACATAACGTATCTTGTTTACTCACAGATGTCTTGTATTAATTCACCATACAGGCGCATTTCTTATTAGAGTTCTGTAGTAGGTAGAACATAAGAACATAAGAAGAGCCATGCTGAATCGGACCTCAGCCCATCTAGTCCAGCATTCTGTATCACACAGTGGCCCCCAGTTGTCTGACCTGCTCTACCCAGGGAAATCTGTCAACCAACTTGAATGTCCTTTTCAGTAACTACCGATCCACAGGATATCGTTCTTTATCAATTGTCCATAGTCTTTAAGTATAGTGTTTTTTTCCATCAGAAGCGACTTGAGAAACTGCAAGTCGCTTCTGGTGTGAGAGAATTGGCTGTCTGCCAGGATCTTGCCCAGGGGATGCCCAGATGATTGATGTTTTACCAACCCATGGGAGGCTTCTTTCATGTCCCACTTGAGAAGCTAGAGTTCGACAGTCAGGAGCTTACCTCGCTCCCCGGGTTCAAACCGCCCGCCTGTTGGTCGACCAGTCCTGCCATCACAAGGGTTGAACCCATTGCTCTAACAGGGGCTCCTTTAAGTATAGTTGTACTCACCGAAGTCCAAATGCCATACTGCATCCATTAAAGTCCCAACAGCAACCTGCTTTCATTGAAGTACAATGTCACGATGCAGAAGTGAATCAAACAAACACCCAGTTTAATTAAAGTAGCACTTACTTCCTGGCTGTTTTAATAGTCCAAAATATAAAACATAAAGATAGCACTCGGCCACAGAATATAAAACAAAAATTTATAGCAGAAGGTCCAGTCCAGTGGTCAAATGCCGAGAGTTCAATGAGCAAAGTCCAGGGATCAAAAGTCTATACAAGAGGTCGGGAACCTATGGCTTGCAGGCCATATGTGGCTCTTTCGGTGATTACATATGGCTCACCTGTGCGCGCCGCCTTCGCCCTCCTCACCTGTGCGGCTGGCCCCCTATCTGTCTAGGGATGACCTGGCCACGGTGGTCCAAGCCACGGTCATCTCAAGACTTGACTACTGTAACGCCCTTTACGTTGGCCTGCCCTTGTCAGTGATCCGGAAATTTAAGCTCGTCCAGAATGCCGCTGCACGATTTCTCGCCGGAGTGCTGGTGAGAAGCACTCCATTCTTCGGCAGCTCCACTGGCTTCCGGTCGAGCACCGGATCACCTTCAAGGTGATGGTGTTAACCTTCAAGGCCTTACACGGTCTGGTGCCGATGTATCTAAGGGACCGTCTCACTCCCTACCAACCCCAGAGATCACTCCGCTCTGAAGATCTGAATCTTCTCGGAAGTGCCCAGCTTCAAAACTATCCATCTGGCATCGACCCGACGGAGGGCCTTTTCTGTGGCGGCTCCAAATAGCTGGAACTCCTTGTCAGTGGAAGTCCATGCCCTGCAGGATTTGCCTTCCTTTCGCAGGGCTTGCAAGACCTACCTTTTCATGCTGGCCTTTGACTGCTGATCTTTTAACTTCATTTAGCTTAATGAATTCTGTTAACTTTATTATTGACTAGCTTGGGGACCCAGCGGTGCCTGGGTTATTTGAGAAAGGCATTGTGTGCCAAGGTTGGTCTTTGGTACTTCAAGTCCCATCATCCATGGTCCACCCTCCTGTAAACTGTAGAAGGATGGAGACTGGGTCATGGGGGCACAGGGTGCCAAGTGTAGTCCTTTTAGGTCTTTGTTCAGGGCTGCAGTGGTCTGTGGGAAATGAAGGCTTTGAAAGTACTACAAATCCCATAATCCATGGAGGTACATCAAGTCCCACTCTTCTCCATACGGCAGTAAAATGTAGTGTGGGTCATAGGGGCACTGTGTGTCAAGCTTGGTATTGCATTGGGCCTCTGTGTGGCAAGTGTGGTCCTGATCCGTCATTGGTGTGGGCCGCTGTGCTCTAAGCAAGTGTGTTAAAGTACTGCAATTTCCGTCATCCATGGTGCATCCTACCTCAAACTGCACCAAGATTTAGAATGCATCTTGGGGGGGTCTGTGGGCCAAGTTTGGTCTTGTTCTGTCATTGTTGTGGACCTAGTCAGGAAAATGAAGTTGAGGAAGCCTTACTGTCAAATCTGGTTGTGGCCTAGTCTGGGAAATTAAGTAGAGGAAGCCTTACTGGCAAATCAGGTTGTGGCCTAGTCTGGAAAATCAAATAGAGGAAGCCTTACTTCCAAATCAGGCTGAGGCCTAGTTTGTTAAATCAGCTGAAGGAAGGATGTGCACTCTCTGGCACCTTTGAGATTTTGGATGTTGGAATGTTGGCCATGCAGAGTCCGTTATGCAAATTTTCCCTCAGTGGCAACCAATCCCCTCTGTCTGGTGCCTTAGAGGGTTGGAGTTCTGAGGCTGGCCAATCAGAGTCATTTATGCAAATAATCTGGTGCCTTAGAGTGTCGGTGTTCTGAGGCTGGCCAATCAGTGTCGTTTATGCAAATAATCCCACAGTGCCAACCAATGGAAACGCTGGCACATATTCCTCTGCATGCACCACCGCTCGACCCACCGCCCATAAACATTGACTTTTATTATATACATAGATAGATGTTTTATTTGTTCTGCTTTTATGTGATTGTGAGCCGCTCCGAGCCCTCGGGGAGAGGCGCCCTACAAGAACGAATAATAAATAAATAAATGACTGCTATTGTGTGTAGCTGCCATAGTACGTAATCTAAGGCTAATTGTAATTACCGTATTTTTCGCACCATAAGACGCAGCTGATTTTTCATCCCAAAGTGGGATGAAAAATCAGCTGCGTCTTATGGAGCGAAGATGCAGGCGGGGGAGGCGCTGGAGCAGGGGGACGGCGATATACTCACCCTGTCGCTGCCTCGCCTCGTCTCTGGTCCGTTGCGGCGGCAGAGGGACGCTGGTTCGCTCCCCCTCTTGCTCCTTTTCCCTCCCTCCGCCCTTTCTTCCCTGGAGGAAAGGGTGGGGGTGGGAAAGAGGCAGCAAGAGGAGGAACGAAGGAGCATCGCCCCAGAGGGCTCTGGGCGCGATGCTCCTGCATTCCTCCTCTTGGGGCTTTTCCTTCCCTGCCCTTTCTTCCCTGGAGGAAAGGGTGGGGGGGGGGAAAGAGGCAGCAAGAGGAGAAACGAAGGAGCATCGCCCCAGAGGGCTCTGGCGCGATGCTCCTGCATTCCTCCTCTTGGGGCTTTTCCTTCCCTGCCCTTTCTTCCCTGGAGGAAAGGGGGGGGGGGGGAGGGAGGCAGCACGAGCGGACATGAAGGAGCATCGCCCCAGAGGGCTCTGGCGCGGTGCTCCTGCATGCCTCCGCGTGGGGCTTTTCCTTCCCTGCCCTTTCTTCCCTGGAGGAAAGGGTGGGGGAAAGAGGCAGCAAGAGGAGAAATGAAGGAGCATCGCCCCAGAGGGCTCTGGCGCGATGCTCCTGCATTCCTCCTCTTTGGGGCTTTTCCTTCCCTGCCCTTTCTTCCCTGGAGGAAAGGGTGGGGGGGAAGAGGCAGCAAGAGGAGGAACGAAGGAGCATCGCCCCAGAGGGGCTCTGGGCGCGATGCTCCTGCATTCCTCCTCTTGGGGCTTTTCCTTCCCTGCCCTTTCTTCCCTGGAGGAAAGGGTGGGGGGGAAAGAGGCAGCAAGAGGAGAAATGAAGGAGCATCGCCCCAGAGGGCTCTGGCGCGATGCTCCTGCATTCCTCCTCTTGGGGCTTTTCCTTCCCCTGCCCTGTCTTCCCTGGAGGAAAGGGGGGGGGAAGAGGCAGCAAGAGGAGAAATGAAGGAGCATCGCCCCAGAGGGCTCTGGCGCGATGCTCCTGCATTCCTCCTCTTGGGGCTTTTCCTTCCCCTGCCCTTTCTTCCCTGGAGGAAAGGGTGGGGGAAAGAGGCAGCAAGAGGAGGAACGAAGGAGCACGCCCCAGAGGGCTCTGGCGCGATGCTCCTGCATTCCTCCTCTTGGGGCTTTTCCTTCCCTGCCCTTTCTTCCCTGGAGGGAAAGGGGAAGAGGCAGCAAGGAGGAGGAACGAAAGAGCATCGCCCCAGAGGGCTCTGGCGCGATGCTCCTTCATTCCTCCTCTTGCTCCTTCTCCCCCCCCCCGTTCCTCGAGGGACGCACCTGCTGATAAGACTTACCTAGATTTTAGAGGGGGAGCGAAAATATTTTTTTTTCTATTTTCCTCCTCTAAAATCTAGGTGCGTCTTATCAGCAGGTGCGTCTTATGGTGCGAAAAATACGGTATACAGAACTACTACCCTTTGAAGACCACATCTGGGCAAAAAAATCTCTATATGCTTTTGTTTGCTTTTCTTTCAAGGATGATCATTTGAAGAAGAAGAAGAAGAGGAAATCAATACCAATAATGAAAAGGAAAACCGTCTGTGAAAACAAGCAGTTAAGTGTTATATTCTGGCCTCGGCTTTTTCAGCTCCAGAATGAGGTAAGAAAGTCAATTTTCTGTATATTTTACGTTTTCTAGTTATTATTTTTAACACAAGCAGTATAATTCACAACCAAAGTACTGTATATACTCGAGTATAAGCCGACCTGAATATAAGCCGAGGCACCTAATTTTACCACAAAAAACTGGAGAAACGTATTGACTCGAGTATATGCCGAGGTTGGGAAATGCATCAGCTATTGATAAATTTCAGAATAAAAACAGATACCAATAAAATACCATTAATTGAGGCATCAGTAGGTTAAATGCTTTTGATTATTTCCATAAAACTGTAATTTTAGATAAGACTGTCCAACTCTGATTAAACCATTATTCTAACCTTCAATGTAAATGTATCCTTCCAATAATAGTAAAGAGAGTAAAATAATATATGTAATAATAATAGAGTAAAATAATAAATGTAATAATAGTAGAGTAAAATAATGAAAATGTAATAATAATATAGAGAATAAATTAAATAATAATAGAGTAAAATAAATATAATAATAGAGTAAAATATAAATGGAATAATAATCATAAGAATAATAATAACAACAATAATAACAGAGTAAAACAATAAATATCTTTGACTCGCAAATAAGCTGAGGGGGGCATTTTCAGCCTTTAAAAAGGGCTGAAAAACTTGGCTTATACTCTAGTAAATGCAATAATAGAAAAGAAATAGGAAAAAAGAAAGACAATGGTGACAGGGAGAGAAAGATAGAAATACTTAATAATACATAGAAATATATAACTGAAACTCAACTAAAACTGGGACACAAACACCCTTGTCCGGCTGACTAGGTACAATTGTAACTATTCAGTTTTGAAATTGCAAATAACTTTTTTTTGAAAAGTCGTAGAAGGCTGACATTTCGTGACATCTCTGCAGTTTTGGTCTGGAATATATTGGCCAAATTTCAATAACATATCTCCACCCCCTTCCGAGATAAGGGGTCAAGATATTTTTGCATCCATAACAAGCTGCATAGGTACAAATAGCATTATCTTAAAAAATATATATAATTCTTTTTTCCTTGCATTATCTTCATTCAAAATATATGAGGGTACATTTGTACCTATGCAGCTTGTTATGGATGCAAAATATCTCGACCCCTTATCTCGGAAGGGGGTGCAGATATGTTATTGAAATTTGGCCAATATATTCGCCCAAACCGCAGAGATGTCACGAAAGTTCAGCCCTCTACGACTTTTCAAAAAAAGTTATTTGCAATTTCAAAACTGAATAGTTACAATTATACCTAGTCAGCCGGACAAGGGACACAGAAGGGGTCTGACTTTCCAATCCAAACTGAAATCAAAGAAAAATCAAGAAAAAATGATATATTATTTTACCATGGTACAGCCAACTAAATAATCCCATTACAGCTCGTATTAATAGCCATAACCACAAATTACTACATCGTTACATTGCTCAAAAGGTCCATTAAAGGTTTTTCAAGAAGAAAAAATGTATTGAGGAAACTTCGCAACCCAATATTTATTTATTTATTTATTTATTTACATTTATATGCCGCCCTTCTTACCCTGAAGGGGACTCAGAGCGGCTTACAAGTAAACTGTAAATACAATATATTATTGACATAGCACAATATTAATATTATGTATTTCATTGTACTATAACATTATACTATAATATTACTAGTAATATTACATGTAATATAAAATATATAATAACACTTCCTGGTCTGGTTCGAAGCTTTGGGCTGGAATGTTATCAGTATGCTGAGGACACCCAGCTCATTCTGAAAATGGAAGGCCGGCCGGACTCCGTACCCTCTTGTTTCCAACAGTCCCTTGAAGCCGTTACTGGTTGGCTGCGGGCCAGTAGATTGAGGGTGAATCCAGCAAAGATAGAGATACTGTGGCTGGGCCGCCTGGTGGGTGGGGAGGCCCGACTGCCTAGCTTGGATGGCGAGGCATTGTGCCCGACATCCTCAGCCTTCGGGTCGTTTTTTGACCCGTGCTGTCGATGGAGGCCCAGGTCTCCAGCGCAGTAAAACGCGCCTTTTCCATCTACGGCAAGCTAGGCGTCTGGCCCCCTACCTATCCAGAGACGACCTGGCCACGGTGCTCCAAGCCACGGTCATCTCGAGGCTGGACTACTGTAACGCCCTTTACATTGGCCTTCCCTTGTCAGTGATCCGGAAATTAAAGCTCGTCCAGAATGCCGCTGCCCGACTTCTCACTGGGGCTCCAGTGAGATGTCACATAACACCTATCCTCCAGCAGCTTCATTGGCTTCCGGTCGAGCACCGGATCACCTTCAAGGTGATGGTGTTAACTTTCAAGGCCTTGCGTGGTCTGGGGCCGCTGTATCTGAGGGACCGTCTCTTCCCCTACCAACCCCAGAGGTCACTTCGTTCCGAACAAATGAACCTCCTTGAAGTACCGACCTTCAAAGCAATCCGTCTTGCATTGACCCGGCACAGAGCCTTTTCTGTAGTGGCGCCGTCAATATGGAACACCCTTCCTAGTGATGTAAGGGCCATGCAGGACTTTCTCTCCTTCCGCAAGGCCTGCAAGACTCACCTTTTCCGGCTAGCCTTTGATTGCTAGGCCAGAAATCTTTTTAAGCTAGTTTAATATGTATGCTTTTACCTCTGTGTGTTTTACCTGATTGTAAGCCGCTCCGAGCCCTCGGGGAGTGGCGGCGTACAAGTCCAAATAATAATAAATAAATAAATTATTAGTAGTATTATATTGCATTACATTATATTATCAATATTATATGTATATACAATATATTATATTATAACATACTATATTATTAGCATAATACTAATACATCATTAGTAATATTAGTATTATATAATACTGCAAGCAGAGGTAAAAGTTGCCAATTTTATTTCTGCGACAAAGAAAACAGTACATTTGAATTGGTAAATGTTCTTTTTCAAAAACGAAGGGGATATTGAAAGTGACAGGATGGTTCTCTGAATACATTTGTGGAGGTTTTTGTGTTTGTTTGTTTGAAGTATTCTGAGGGAGATGTTTTTATTTTGCAGGATGGTTTTTGGGAGTTAACAGTTGAGCTTGGGTTGCTTTTCGATCTTGATGTTGATCATTTAGTCAACGTAACGCTTGCCAAGAAAGGAATTCAGTCACTAGGTAAGCCATTTTTTTTTATTGTTGCTGTTGTTACAATTGGGTCCCTTCTACATAAGAGAGCCAACATGTGCTATCCCAGTGCTGTCCAACTTCTGGCGGGTCCAGGGCCGGATAAGAGGTCACTGATGACCTGCGGGGCCACTCGGCCCCGCCCAGCCCCTGCCCCAGGCCCCGCCCCCCAGGCCCCGCCCCCAGCCCAGGCCCCGCCCCCTCCTAAAGCCACCGAAAAGGAGGAGTAGGCGGTGCCAAGAGCAGCGCGTCACACCGCCTACTCCTTTTCGGCGCCCCCCCCTCCCTTCCTAGGCCGGGGACGCCGCCGAAAGGGCAGAAGGCGGCCAACGGCAGCGCGTCACAGCCCTGGCGTGACGCGCTGCCCCTTGGCACCACCTACTCCTCCTTTTCGGGGCCCCTCCCTTCCTAGGCCGGGGAGCTGCCGAAAGGAGGAGTAGGCGGTGCCAAGGGCAGCGCGTCACGCCAGGCCTGTGACGCGCTGCCGCTGCGCCGCCTGCCCTTTTTCGCCCCCCTTCCTAGGGCAGGGAGCCGCGAAAAAGGGCAGAAGGCGGCGCCAAGAGCAGTGCGTCACAGGCCTGGCGTGACGCGCTGCTGCCCTGGCACCGCTACTCCTCCTTTTGCGCCCCCTCCCTTCCTAGGCCGGGGAAGCCGCCGAAAAGGAGGAGTAGGCGGTGCCAAGAGCAGCGCGTCACGCCAGGCCTGTGACGCGCTGCTCTTGGCGCCGCCTTCTGCCCTTTTTCGGCGGCTCCCCCGCCCTAGGTAGGGAGGGGGGCCAAAAGGAGGAGCTAGCTCTCTTCCTCCTCCCTGCCCCGCCCCCCCCCCCCCAGCCGCCATTTTTTTAAAAAAATCGATTTTTTTAAATTTAAAAATGACGGCTGAGGGCATAGGTGGGGCCGTGTCCAACAGGCTACGGGGCCGATCCGGCCCCGGGCGCCAGTTGGACAGCCCAGTGCTATCTCATTTACCAAACATGTCTATTGATATTTTTTAAAGAATATAAAGTAATATGTTGTCTAAAGCTTTTATGGCCAGAATCAATGTGTTGCTGTGAGTTTTCCACAAGCATGTGAACAATTTCAACAAAAAGGAGGAAACCATGAAAATAAACAAAATCTGGCTATCAGTATTTTTTTTAATTTAAAAAACAACTCTAAAATCAGGACAGTAAATAAAGAGCAACACTCAAAAAACAGGGGAATTCCAGGCAAGAATAAATTAAGGCCAGCTAACAACTCCCAACAAAGGATCCCAAGGCAGCAACCAGCCAGACTTTGATGCTGCAAGACCATTCAGTTCTAATCAAGGTGGCCAATTGCAACATTCACACTTGCCTCAAGCAGGCAAGAGATCTTTCTCCCACCCTGGACATTCCACAGATACATAACCCCCGTTTGCCTAATTTGCAACAGACCTCACAACCTCTGAGGAGGCCTGCCATAGGAGAGAATGCTTCTGGAACATAGCCACACAGCCTGGATAACTCACAGCAACCCAATTAAGATAATAGTTTTGCGTTGGTATTCCTTTGCTGTTGTATAGGGACCTTTGGTGTTTTCAACAGGAGTCTTTGGGAGAGTGGAATTCAAATATCGAATCTCACTTTAAGGCTGAGTAAATCTGTGGTGGAGATAGCTGGGAGTCAGCTGCATTAAGATCACTACTGAGTGAAGGTCATGAGTTTGAAGCCAATCCGGGTCAAAGTGAGCTTCCAACCAATTTGTGCAGCTTGCTGTTGACCTTTGCAGCCCGAAAGACAATTGCACCTGTCAAGTAGGAAATTTCGGTACCGCGTATGCGGGGAGGCTAATTTAACTAATTTACAATGCCATAAAAATCTCCAGCAAGCATGCAAAGAATGAGGAAGTACTTCATCAGTGTCACAAATGGATGGTGAAGCAACAGCTCCCCTGGTGGCCAGAAAATCCTCATCAAAAGCTAGAATGTTAAATAGCCTCTATGTGTCTGTATATACAGTATATGTTGTGTGTCTATGGCATAGAACAGGGGTAGGCAATTATTTTTTCCAAGGGGCCACACGAGAGCCAAAAAATATTATGGAGGGCTGCACCTAAAGGCTGAACTACATTCTAATCTACATTATTTATTTATTTATTTACTATATTTACTATATATTACACATCATTAATATTAACATATTAATATATCAAGAAATATTCATATATTATTATTAATATCATAATTATTATAGTATATATATATAGACATTATAATATATTGAAATTACTGTATAATATAATATAACATTATATTATTTATTATATTATTATAATAAAATTATTATTATAAAATAATAATAAAAACCACTAAAATAAAATAAAATGAAATTCAAGAAGACAAGGTGCGAACCAAGATGGAGGCTGACACCCTCAAGAGAGGAAGGATCCCAAGATGGAACGGCCCAATGGACCCAGCCCAGAGGATGGCAAAGCGGACCCAGCCGCCACCGCAGCAGAGCAGAGCAGCAGACAATCGGAGGCTGCAGGCCTCCGCCCGCTCTCGCTCCCAGCCGTTCCCCAGCTGATCACCCTGCCACGGAGTGCCTGCCATCCCGGCTTTTCAGTGCCTGCCATCCTGGGAGGCAATCCAGGCCTGCAGCGGGAGCAGTCGGCGGCCTGCGGCAGCTGATCACCCTGGCAACCTGGAAGACTTGATCGTCTTCCGGTTCTCCAGGGCGATCAGCCGCTGCAGCTCGCCGGCTGCTCCCGCTGCAGGCCCGGATCGCCTCCCGGGATGGCAGGCACTCCAAAGCCGCTGCTCCTCCGATTGTTCTCCGGAGTGACGGGCTGTCTGCCACAGCCTGCGATAGCATGGCGGCAGCGGCACCCCTTCCTCTTGGCCCTGCCCCCGATGCCCTTCTCGCCGGGCTGGACAGAATCTGCTGCCTGGCCGCATCTGTCCCGCGGGCCGTAGGTTGCCCAGGTCTGGCATAGAATGTTTGCCATGTATATGTACATTGTAATCCACCCTGAGTCCCCTGTGGAGTGAGAAGGGCAGAATATAAATATTGTAAATAATAAATAAATAAATAAATATTCACTCATCCTTAGAGGAAGGCAATGGCAAAGCTCCTCTGAATAAATATTGCCCATAAATAAACATTATTATAGGATCCCCGTAAGTCAGAGTTGGCTTCAGGACACATAACAACAGCAATTAAAGATATATATGCATTCTGATATCCAACAAGTTTGTACCCTCTAGGTTTAGATAATCGTATCTACTGTCTGCACCATCAGACTACTGGATAGTAATAACACTATTCTGTTATTGTGTTTGCTGTTATTTTATTCATCTAGGGCCAAAGGGAAAAGAGAAGCTGTTGCGGTTGATTGCCACACTTCTGGTGCTGCAGGCTGTGCGTTTCAAGCAATTACAAGACCTCACCTTCAAATCTCTAACAAAACTCGGTGACTCTCCTCCATCATGGTATGTTACGTTGATTTTTATGGGTCTGCACTAAAGATGGACCTAATCTATTAAGACGTTTTCCTAATATTCAGCTCAAATCGGCTTGAGCTCCTGGACTGTCGGCCCCGCTTACTGTTTACTTAAGCAGTTCGAAAACAGCTTTGTCTGTAAGTAGATAAATTAGGTACAGCTAAAACAAGCGGGGGAGGTATTTTATGCCACCATAAAGAAAAAGATCAGAAAATCTCCAGTGACCAAAAGGAAGGAGAAAGTCCCAATGGCTCTTTGTCATAGAGGATGGAGCAACAGCACCCCCTGTGGCTGGATTCGAGCACAACCGCCAAAGGTGCTAAAAAAACCCCTAGATTTCGACACAACATACCTCCTTTCTGTTGTGCCTGTCTCTGTCCTTTCTATCCAAAATAGCATTGAATGTTTGCCGTGTATGTGTACAGTGTTCCCTCCCTACTTTGCGGGTCACTTATTGCTGACTCGCTGTTTCGCGGTTCACACACACACACACACACACATATATATATATATATATATATATGCGCGAAGGAACACTGTATAGCACTGAGCATATATATATAAGTGAGGGAACACTGTATAGCAGGGAGCAGCAGAGGTGGTGAGGAAGAGGAGGCTGCCGCCGAAGAAGGCCTTGGTGGTGGCGTCCTCTTCTTTATTCCTCCGTTGGTGAGGAAGGACGGGTGGGCCTCGCAGCCCAGGCAAGAGCGGGGTCTGGTTCAGGCTCCACCACCTCCCCTGCCGCGGGGTCTGGTGCAGGCCCCACCACGCCAGCATCACCTCAGATAGGAGAGGGGGAAAGGGGAAGGCCTCACCTTCCCCCCTTTCCTATCAGAGGCGGCGGGGCCTGCACTACACCTTGATCTTGCCTGGCCTGCAAGGCTCGCCGCCCCACCACACTGGCGCCACCTCCGATAGGAGTGGGGGAAAGGGGAAGGCCTTACCTTCCCCCCTTTCCTATCATGCGGCGGGGCATGCACCAGACCTTGCTCTTGCCTGGCCTGCAAGGCCCGCCGCCCCACCACGCTGGCGCCGCCTCCGATAGGAGAGGGGAAACGGGAAGGCCTCACCTCCCCCCCTTTCCTGTCAGAGGCGGCGGGGCCTGCACCAGACCTTGCTCTTGCCTGGCCTGCAAGGCCCACCGCCCCACCACGCCAGCGCCGCCTCCGAAAGAAGAGGGGGAAAGGGGAAGGCCTCACCTTACCCCTTTTCCTATCAGAGGTGGCGGGGCCTGCACCAGACCTTGCTCTTGCCTAGCCTGCAAGGCCCACTGCCCTACTACGTCAGTGCCACCTCCGATAGGAGAGGGGGAAAGGGGAAGGCTTCACCTTCCCCCTTTCCTATCAGAGTGGCGGGGCCTGCACCAGACCTTGCTCTTGCCTGGCCTGCAAGGCCCGCTGCCCCACCACACTGGTGCCGCCTCTGATAGGAGAGGGAGAAACGGGAAGGCCTCACCTTCCCCCCTTTCCTATCAGGGGCAGCGGGGCCTGCACCAGACCTTGCTCTTGCCTGGCCTGCAAGGCCCGCCCGCCCCACCACACTGGCGCCGCCTCCGATAGGAAACAGGGTAAGGGGAAGACCTCGCCTTTCCCCCTTTTCTATCGGAGGCAGCACTGGCGTAGTGGGGCAGTGGGCCTCACAGGCCAGGCAGGAGCGGGATCTGGTGCAGGTGCAGGCCTCCTGCAACCTAGCTGCTTCTTCCCCACCTCCGCGACCTCCATCCTCTTCCTGCGCCTCCCCCCCCCCCATGGAGTTTCCGGCCACAGCAGAAGAGGCCAGAGCCACGGCGAGGAGAATAATTGAGCCCAGAAGGTGGCAGCGGCAAGTGGGGCTCTTCTCCTGAGGTAAAGAATTACACAATGCCTGGGAGGGGGGAGGCCTCGCCGCGACAGGCCCCTTCCTGGCCTCTATCAGGCCTGGGCCAACTTCGGCCCTCTCTGGGTTTTGGATTTCAACTCCCACAATTCCCTACTTTGCGGTTTTTCACTTATCGTGGGGGTTGCTGGAACATAACCCCCGCAATAAGTGAGGGAACACTGTACTGTGATCCACTCTGAGTCCCCTTGGGGAGATAGGGCAGAATATAAATAAAGTGTTGCTGTTGTTGTTGTTGTTGTTCTACCATCCTGTAACCTGAATCCCATTAGATCTTGGTCTGACTTAGCCAAGAGAATAAATCATTGCCATGTTGATTTTGTGGCCACATTGCCGCTTTCTAACCCATGTTTTTGTCTTTGTTTTTTTTGGGTTTTTTGTGTCACTGCTCACAGGGTACTCGTTCCGGTAAAAAAAGCTACTGAATGGGCAAGAAGAACCGAGCGAGAATTTCCAGTTATTTGCCAGCGGCTTGAACTTGGGAAAGACTGGGATTCTGCCACTAAAAAACTACTGCGTATTGATACAATTTAGACCATTAACTCCCCACTAATATTAAATGTCACATTTTACTACTACCGTGTTTCCCCGATAGTAAGACACCCCCGATTGTAAGACGTATCGGGGGTGTCAGGGGGGGTCGGCTAATATAAGCCGTACCCCGAAAGTAAGCTGTACCTCGTCGCCGCGCCACCGCCGCCGCCGCCGCAACCGGCCCATCGGCCGCGGCACACCTTTTTGCCAGGCCTCCAAGGAAGGGAGGGAGAAAAGAGCCAGAGGCGTGGCGAAGCGGCGCCGCGTCAGAGTGACGCGGCGCCGCCCGCCACGCCTCTGGCTCTTTCCCCTCCCTTCTTTCGTCAGGAAGGGAGGGGGAAGAGAGCCAGAGGCGTGGCGAAGCAGCGCCGCGTCAGAGTGGCGCGGCGCCGCTTCGCCACGCCTCTGGCTCTTCCCCCTCCCTTCTTTCGTCCAAGGAAAAGCTGCGCCGCGGAGGTGTGCCGCGGCCGATGGGGCCAATTGCGGCGGCGGCAGCGTGACAGCGGTGGCAGCGGCGGCGTGGACGTGGCGACGGGGTACGTCTTAGTTTATATAAGACATACCCCGAAAGTAAGACGTAGGAGGACTTTTCGGGGGGAAAAGAAAGTAAAACGCTGTCTTACTTTCGGGGAAACACGGTATTATCTATTTCCTCACACATAACCAAAAGCATGCAGATTTTCACTTATTAAGATTTTCTCTTCATATCTATACAGGCAATCACTAGATTACAAAGATATGACTTACAAATGACTCATAGTTAAGAATAGGGGACAGACAACAGGAAGTGAGAGGAATTTACTCCTAGGAAGGGAAACCCACTCGTGACAGACTTATCATGGGGGGGAAAGTGTCTCCACTGAAGCTTTCCCAGCAATCTTTGCTTCCACAACAAGCCAAATTATTCAAAATGCAATGATCACAGGGACAGGAAGTGAGATGAAATCTTCTGAACAGGGGTACAGACAGCAAAACAACACCACAGGGGTGTTAAGCCTTCCCTATGACAGTGTTTCCCAACCTTTTTTGAGCCGCGGCACATTTTTTTACATTTACAAAATCCTGGGGCACATCACCAACCAAAATGACACAAAATGACACTCTAACACAGTAATACATATAGTTAATATGTTTTTAAATGTATTTATACACTCAGTGTGAAACCTGGGCCTGTTTCGATGAACAGAGAGAGCAGCCAGACTGAAGCACACTCTGAGGCAGAGAGTTCCACTGCTGAACAGCTCTCACAGTCAGGAAGTTCTTCCTAATGTTCACCCTCCTACACAGACATGCTTCCCTGTGATGTTTGCTTTTCTGCCTGCGCTGTTGTGCTCTCTCTCTTGATACACACACACACAAACACACACACACACACACACACACACATATGTAATGTTCATTTGTGGGATTAACATAACTCAAAAACCACTGGACAAATTGCTGCCAAATTTGGCCACAAAACATACTAATGCTAACCCAAGGAGGGACCATCAGTCAAAAAATTGATTTGTCATTTGGGAGTTGTAGTTGCTAGGAGTTATAGTTCACCCGCAATCAAAGAGCATCCTGAACTCCACCAATGATGGAATGGAATCAAACTTCCCACACAAAACTCCCATAACCAAGAGAAAATACTATAAGAGTTTGGTGGACATTGACCTGAGTTTTGGAGTTGTAGTTCACCTATATCCAGAGAGCACTGTGGACTCAAACAATGTTGGATCAGGACCAGACTTGGCATGAATACTCAATATGCCCAAATGTGAACACCGATGGAGTTTGGGGAAAATAGACCTTGACATTTGGGAGTTACAGTTTCTGGGATTTATAGTTAACACACAATCAAAGAGCATCCTGAACTCTTGCAACAATGGAATTGAACCAAACTTGGCATATTGAACTCTCATTACCAACAGAAAGCACTGAAAGGGTTTGCTTGGGGGTTGACCTTGAGTTTGGATGTTGTAGTTCACCTACACCCAGAGAGCACTGTGGACTCAAACAATGTTATGTTATGTTGTTGTTTGTTTTCTATCCAGAATCACAATGTTGGAAGGAGGCTCACCACTTTAAGGTCCCTGAAACAGGCATGGGAAAACTTCGGCCCTCTGGGTGTTTTGAACTCCAACTCCCACCATTCCTAGCAGCCTCAGGCCCTTTCCTGCTTAAGTGGCTGAGGGGAAAAAAGGAAAAGGGCCTGAGGCTGCTAGGAATGGTGGGAGTTGGAGTCCAAAACGCCTGGAAGGTCCAAGTTTGCCCATGCCAGCTTTCGACAGAGACCCTTCCCCTTCGCGCCCTTTCTTCCCCCTCCTGGCGAACACTTACTTTTTCTTCTCCACTCGGGCTCCCTTCTTCCCAGCCTCGCTCTGCTCGCTTTGCCTCACTTTGCTCACTCTGCCACCATTTTGATCCGAGGGGGGAGGGAGGAAGATGTGGGGCGAGTCTGCGCAGTAGCGCCCGCACGGGTCACATCTTCCTCCCTCCCCCTCCCCTCCTAAAGAAGATTAAAAACAGATTAAAACAGTTTAAACAGTTTAAAAACATCAGGATTTACACCAAAATTCACACATCCAAAAAGGCGTAACACCCAATAGATACTCCCAGGCCTAAGGCAGGGATTGTTAGCTGAATGCCTGTCCAAATAGGAAGGTTTTGCATGCCTTCCTGAAGGCTAGCAAGTTGGTAAGTGCGCGGACCTCGGGGGGAAGAGCATTCCAAAGAGTTGGAGCTATTGCACTGAAGGCTCTCCTTCGTGTCGAGGTCAGATGGAGGGTTTTGGCGCTTGGAACTGCGAGGAGGTTGAGGGACTCTGAACGCAGTGGTCTTGCAGTACAATTTAGGGAGAGGCGGTCCCTTAAGTACACTGGCCCCAGACCATTCAAGGCCTTAAAGGTTAAAATCAGCACTTTGAAGCCAATCGGAAGCCAGTGCAGTTCGCGCAGGACAGGCGTCACGTGGCAGGAAGATGGTAGGCCTGCCAGTAGCCGAGCTGCAGTGTTCTGCACCAGCTTCAGCTTCCGGATCACTGACAAGGGAAGGCCAATGTAGAGATCATTACAGTAGTCCAATCTTGAGATTACCGTGGCTTGGACCACTGTGGCTAGGTCATGGCGGGACAGGTAGGGAGCCAACTTCCTTGCCTGCCGAAGATGGTAGAAAGCTACCCCACTGACGATGGAGATTTACTGGGTCTTTACACTTAAAAATTACTGGGTCTTACTTAGATACAAATTCAACCTAAGAACAACCCTATCTTGTTCGTATCTTAGGGATTGCCTGTATACTGACATATAGTTTTGATAGTTGGTATGATTGTGATGATTTTACTGGTCTGAATTAGTTTGATTATTTTAATGTTTTGATTATTTAAACTTTCAATCACATTCGTTGTTGCCCATCATTAGTAAGTGGGAAACTGTGAATAAGCAATATTCCAGTTTCTCGGCAACAATAATGAAATTTAAGAGGCATCATAGTCCAGAAATAGTCTGAATACGTAGTATTATTGCTTCATTTGCTCTATAGTATCACCTATTGCCAATAAATATTTAACTAAGGTGTCAATAATTGGACGTGGAGGACGTTCTGTTTGCTCACGGACGGTGTTGTTTCTGAAAACACACATTTTTGCTAAAAGCCAAATCAATAAAAATGTTTCAGTATATTCTTGTTTCTTGTTCTTAAAACTCTCCCTCCTTCTGGTAGTGTGATGTTGACAAGATGTAAATTGTACCTTTGGATTTGACTGGATTTACCCTTTGGACTTGACTGGACTGACAATGTGTTCCGCTTGATGGCTTTAATTAATTATTGTTGTATGTAGTGGTTTTTAATATAATTTTTAATGTTTTTAATGCTTTTTAATGATGTTGATTATATGGTTTATATGCCGTCACACCAGGTCTGTTTAAAATTAAAACTGGCAGATGTGTTGTTCTTTCTATCTGGTGGACTGCAGAGCGCTTGCTGAAAAGCTAGGTGGTCTAGCAACCCAAAAAACACTCCAAAATAAAGTTGAAAATCAAACAGTTTATTCAATAACAAAGTCTTTGCAGGACTTGGCACAGCTTTATGGTTGCAAAAAAAAAAAGGAAGACTGGAAATGCCTTGGGTTGTTGCTCAGAAGATTCCTACTGCTTCCCTTTGGATGGCAGGAAACCCGATATTTCCCACCCTGGTCCTAGGTGTTTGGTTGAAGGAACCACTCCTTCCCCCCTCTAAACCTAAGCTCAGTCCAAAGGTGACCTAAAGCTGGGCTGGTAACCAGATGTCTATCCTATACAGCATGCAAAGCCAGTCTCTGCAAGGTACCATAAACTCATCTGGCTCCAGCACTCCCCCAGCTAATGGTCAAGCAAAAAGCAATCAGCAGGTCAGCATGCAGGTTAGCACCCAGGTAAGCACCCACTAAGCACCCACTAAGCACCCAGTACTTACGGTGACCCTTTCGGAGCCAATCCTGGCTGGCCAAAAACACATCTGGCTTCCTTCCCTCTCTGAAAGGAACTAAAAAACTTTCTAAAATGGAGGCCAATCCCCAGGAAGAAAAAGGGGCGGACACCAACTAAAAAGATACATTTGCAGAGCTTTAGGTGGCAAATTCTGCACCAGGCTGCAACCTTGCTAATAATTAACAGGCAAGGTGCCTGGAACAGTCCCAGGAAAAAATGCAAAAGGAAAAATGCTGCCTTTTAAAACAAAACTATGGGGCTATGCATATAAAACGTCTGGAGGACGGAACAGTTTATTTTTATATTGTATTGTGGTATTGCGGCCTGTAGTGCTGTGAATGTAAGCTGGGCTAAGTCCCCCTGCAGGGGTGAGAAGCTACGGGGTACAAATACCAGAAATACATAAATACATACATACATACATTTTATACATTTCCTCCACTTTCCCCGATTGGCTGAGAACTGAGCCAGCTAGGATCTGCTCTGTGGTTGCCTGGGGGTTCCCTCTGCATCACAGGTGAGAGTAGGGATTCCCCGCTACTGGAAGGAGGACAACTGGTCATGTCAGAGCAATGTTAGTGCTTATTTATTATTTATTTATTTACATCATTTATATCCCGCCCTTCTCACCCCGCAGGGGACTCAGGGCGGATCACAATGCACATATACAAGCAAACATTCAATGCCATAGACATACAACATATATAGACAGACCACGAGCTACACAAATTGGTCGAGAGCTCACCCCGACCCGGGCAAGCCTCGAACTCATGACCTTCTGGTCAGTAGAGATCTTGTGCAGCTGACTCCCAGCCAGCTGCGACACAGTCCCGGTGCTTCAACAATATTATCAGACTAGCAGAGTACGGAAGCTTGTGAGCACATATCCTTTTAAAGATATGCTATCCCCTTATATAGCAGCTGACTATTACAAACACTGTATTTCAGCAGAGATAGCTTGAAAACCATTTGGATGCATCCCCGATCCAAGCACTGGCACCTCATTGACTATGTTTCTCAAACTTCCTCATGCCGCGACCCCTTTACACAGTTCCTCATGTTGTGGTGACCCCCAACCATAACATTGTTTTCGTTGCTACTTCATAACTGTCATTTTGCTACCGTTATGCATCGTAATGTAAATATCTGATATGCAGGATGTTATTTTCATTCACTTGACCGAATTTGGCACAAATACGCGATATGCACAAATTTGAATACTGGTGGGGTTGGGAGTGGGGTTGACTTCGTCATTTGGGAGTTGCACTTGCTGAGATTTATAGTTCACCTCCAAGCAAAGAACATTCTGTACTCCACCGATGATGGAATTGAATGAAACTTGGCCCACAGAACTCCCATGGCCCACAGAAAATACTGGAAGGGTTTGGTGGGCGTTCAGCTTGAGTTTTGGAGTTGTAGTTCACCTACATCCAGAGGGCAGTGGACTCAAACAATGATGGATCTGGACCAAACTTGGCACGAATACTCAATAAGCCAAAATGTGAACACTAGTGGAGTTTGGGGGGAAACAGACCTTGATATTTGGGAGTTGTAGTTGCTGGGATTTATAGTTCACCTAGAATCAAAGAGCACTCTGAACTCCACCAATGACACAATTGGGCCAAACTTCCCACAGGGGAACCCACATGACCAACAGAAAATGCTGTGTTTTCTGGTGGTCTTTGGCGACCCTTGTGACCCCCCCCCCATAGGGGTCCCGACCCCCAGGTTGAGAAGCACTGCAATAAACAAAACAGAAGGGCTGTTATGGCCTTAAGCCACGCCCCCGACTTATCCGATTGGTTGCTTCCAGCTGCTCCGTTCTTTTGACTTAAACCACGCCCCCAACTAATCTGATTGGTTGCTTCCCGTGGCTATGTTCTATTGATTGACGCCTGTGCCTTAAACCACGCCCCCAACTTATCCGATTGGTTGCTTCCCGCGGCTCCGTTCTATTGACTTAAACCACGCCCCCAACTAATCTGATTGGTTGCTTCCCGTGGCTATGTTCTATTGATTGACGCCTGTGCCTTAAACCACGCCCCCAACTTATCCGATTGGTTGCTTCCAGCTGCTCCGTTCTTTTGACTTAAACCACGCCCCCAACTAATCTGATTGGTTGCTTCCCGTGGCTATGTTCTATTGATTGACGCCTGTGCCTTAAACCACGCCCCCAACTTATCCGATTGGTTGCTTCCCGCGGCTCCGTTCTATTGACTTAAACCACGCCCCCAACTAATCTGATTGGTTGCTTCCCGTGGCTATGTTCTATTGACTGACGCCTGTGCCTTAAACCACGCCCCCGACTTATCCGATTGGTTGCTTCCCGCGGCTCCGTTCTATTGACTTAAACCACGCCCCCAACTAATCTGATTGGTTGCTTCCCGTGGCTATGTTCTATTGATTGACGCCTGTGTCTTAAACCACGCCCCCGACTTATCCGATTGGTTGCTTCCCGCGGCTCCGTTCTATTGACTTAAACCACGCCCCCAACTAATCTGATTGGTTGCTTCCCGTGGCTATGTTCTACTGACTGACGCCTGTGTCTTAAACCCCGCCCACGGTTTGTGTGATTGGTTGCTTCCCTGCCCGCGTCCTTCGTACAGCCTTCGGGGATTGGCGGCGCGGGTTTCCGCCAATCATTGCACCGCGGGGTCTGATTGGCGGAGGGCGGCAAGGCTGCCATGACGACGCTGGGGCCTAGTCGTGAGGGAAAGAAGGAAGGGACCAACATGGCGGCGGCCAGGAGCGATTCTGAGGAGGAAGGAATGGCGGCAAGGGAGAAGGAGAAGCCCCCGGGCGGCGAGGCGGGCGTTTCGGGCGGGGGCCTCGACAGCGACGACGAGGAGGACGTCTACGAGGTGGAGAAGATCCTGGACGTCAAGGCAGAAGGCGTGAGTCGAGTGGGGCGGGCCTCGCAGGCGCCTCAGGCGGAGGGGAAGGGGGTGTTGGCAGGCAGGGGTGTGTCCAGGGGAGGAGGGTGGCGGCTCAAATGGAGAACAAGCCCTATGAGGAGCGGCTTAAAGAGCTGGGCATGTTTAGCCTGCAGAAGAGTATTCTGAGGGGAGACATGATGTATAAATATCTGTCTGGAGAACAAGCCCTATGAGGAGCGGCTTAAAGAGCTGGCCGTGTTTAGCCTTCAGAAGAGTATTCTGAGAGGAGACATGATGTATAAATATGTGTCTGGAGAACAAGCCCTATGAGGAGCGGCTTAAAGAGCTGGGCATGTTTAGCCTGCAGAAGAGTATTCTGAGAGGAGACATGATGTATACATATGTGTCTGGAGAACAAGCCCTATGAGGAGCGGCTTAAAGAGCTGGCCGTGTTTAGCCTTCATAAGAGTATTCTGAGAGGAGACATGATGTATACATATGTGTCTGGAGAACAAGCCCTATGAGGAGCGGCTTAAAGAGCTGGGCATGTTTAGCCTGCAGAAGAGAAGGCTGAGAGGAGACATGATGTATACCTATGTGAGGGGAAGTCACAGGGAGGACGGAGCAAGCTTGTTTTCTGCTTCCCCGGTGTTGACAGGCTGGGGTGTGCCCAAGGGTCTGGGGAACAAGCCCTATGAGGAGCGGCTTAAAGAGCTGGGCATGTTTAGCCTGCAGAAAAGAAGGCTGAGAGGAGACATGATAGCTATCTATTATATAAATGGGTTCACGTCATGTGATGTATACCTCAAACAAAGAAACCTTACACCGCAGAAACACAATACTTGCCAACAGAAATAGGCCTCAAGCAAGGTACGTTTGTAGCAAAGAAACTTTCCCCCCCGAAACCTAAAAGGCCCCCAAAACAACGAGTAAAAATAAAACTACATTTACCAGCATCCTCCGGGGCAGCCAAAGACTCACCCAGCCTCTACATTCTGAACAACATAATTGGCTGCCAATAAGCGCGGATTTGCATAACTGCTGCACTGGCCAGCCAACATGAACATTCCGATCCATAATAAACTGCCAAAACAGAATAAGGAAAAGGCCTGAGCCAATCCCCAACACAAACACCCAAATCACTTCCAACCAAAAATTTACACCCCAAAAAATCACAGACCACGCCCAAAATTGACAGTAAGGCTTCATTAACTTGATTTCCCTAACTAGCCCTCACTTACTGGGAAGCTGTTTACGCTCCGAATTGACAGTAAGGCTTCATTAACTTGATTTCCCTAACTAGCCCTCACTTACTGGGAAGCTGTTTACGCTCTAAATTGACAGTAAGGCTTCATTAACTTGATTTCCCTAACTAGCCCTCACTTACTGGGAAGCTGTTTATGCTCTGAATTGACAGTAAGGCTTCATTAACTTGATTTCCCTAAGTAGCCCTCACTTACTGGGAAGCTGTTTACGCTCTGAATTGACAGTAAGGCTTCATTAACTTGATTTCCCTAACTAGCCCTCACTTACTGGGAAGCTGTTTACGCTCTGAATTGACAGTAAGGCTTCATTAACTTGATTTCCCTAACTAGCCCTCACTTACTGGGAAGCTGTTTACGCTCTGAATTGACAGTAAGACTTCATTAACTTGATTTCCCTAACTAGCCCTCACTTACTGGGAAGCTGTTTACGCTCTGAATTGACAGTAAGGCTTCATTAACTTGATTCTCCCGACTAGGCCTCAGCTCATGGGACATTGTGTATGGCCTGAATTGACAGTAACATACCTTGGCACACATAAAGTACCACCATGGAAAATGGGATTTGTAGTACTTCAAAACCCATCATTCCCCACAGACCACTGTGGCCCAGAACCAAGACCAATAAAGACCCAACTTGGCACACCATGCCCCCCATGACCCACACTCCATCCAACTGCAGTTTAAAGGAGGGCACACCGTGGATGATTGCACTTTCTCGCATCTCCTAAAAAGGGCACAGCAACGCGTGCCGGGTACAGCTAGTATATAAATATGTGAGGGGAAGTCATAGGGAGGAGGGACTGCTGCCCTGGGGCTAATACACAATAATGGCTTCAAACTACAGGAAAAGAGGCTCCACCTGAACATTAGGAAGAACTTCCTGACTGTGAGAGCTGTTCAGCAGTGGAACTCTCTGCAACAGAGTGTGGAGGCTCCTTCTTTGGAGGCTTTTTTTAGCAGAGGCTGGGTGGCCATCTGTCAGGGATGCTTTAAATGTGATTTTCCTGCTTCTTGGCCGGGGTTTGAATGGATGGCCCACCAGGTCTCTTCCAACGCTATGATTCTAAGGGAGGCCTGGGCAAACTTGGTCCCTCCAGGTGTTTTGGACTACAACTCCCACAATTCCTAACAGCCTGCCGGCTGTTAGGAATTGTGGGAGTTGTAGTCCAAAACACCTGGAGGGACCAAGTTTGCCCAGGCCTGTAATAAGGCTAAAGACCATACAAAACTGCGTTAATTCTACTCTGTAGACCAGGCCTGGGCAAACTTCGGCCCTCCTTTCAGGTGTTCTGGGCTTCGTCTCCCACCGTCCCTAACAGCCTAAACCAGGCCTGGGCAAACTTCGGCCCTCCAGGTGTTTCGGACTTCAACCCCCACACTTCGGCTGTTAGGAATTGTGGGAGTTGTAGTCCAAAACACCTGGAGGGCCAAAGTTTGCCCAGGCCTGCCTTAGAATCATAGCGTTGGAAGAGACCTGGTGGGCCATCCATTCAAACCCCGGCCAAGAAGCAGGAAAGTCACATTCAAAGCGTCCCCGACAGATGGCCACCCAGCCTCTGCTAAAAAAGCCTCCAAAGAAGGAGCCTTCACACTCTGCTGCAAAGAGTTCCACTGCTGAACAGTTCTCACAGTAATATAAACAAATAACTGATTTAAATAATGGACGGTGAGGTGGTTAGCCCGTTGCCTCTGGTTAAAAGCTTGGGGGTCCAACTGGACCCTCTGCTGATGATGGAGGCTCAGGTCTCTGCTGTGAGCAGAGCGGCGTTTTTCCATCTGCGCCAGGCAAGGCGGCTGGCGCCCTACCTTTCCGGTGGTGACCTATCCACAGTAATCCAGGCCGCGGTCATCTCGAGACTGGACTACTGTAACGCCCTTTACATTGGCCTTCCTTTGTCGATGATCCAGAAACTTAAGCTGGTGCAAAATGCTGTGGCTCGACTACTGGCTGGAGTGATGCTATTGTGCCACATCACACCAGTATTACAGCGGTTGCACTGGCTCCCCATCGAGTACTGGATTGCTTTCAAAGTACTGGTGCTAACCTTTAAGGCCTTGCATGGCCTGGGGCCAGTGTACCTGAAGGACCGCCTCTCCCTGCACATTCCCCAGAGACCACTCCGGTCCATGGATCAAAACCTACTGGAGGTTCCATCACTTAAGATCTGCTGCTTGTCATCGACGCGGCAGCGTACCTTTTCTGTAGTAGCGCCTACCCTGTGGAACGCCCTCCCGGAGGAGGCACGAGCAATAACTGATCTACAGGCCTTTCGGAGGCCCTGTAAGACCAACTTCTTCCGACAGGCGTTTAACCTCTAAGGCTATAAATTCCAATCTTGTCCCAATCTGTTTTACTATGTTTTAATGATGTTTGATTGTGTTGTTTGCTGTTGTGAACCACCCTGAGCCTTTTTGGGAAGGGTGGTATATAAATCGAAAAAATAAATAAATAAATTACAAAACTGCATTAATTCCACACTGTAGACTGGGCACGGGCAAACTTCGGCCCTCCTTTCAGGTGTTCTGGACTTCGTCTCCCACCATCCCTAACAGCCTAAACTGTAATATAGACAAATAACCGACTTAAAATTAAATCAACAAAATAACAACACAAAATCAATATTAAAGTGGAACAAAATATATTAAATTAACACAAAAACCTCGCTCATAGATGAACAGAAATTATGTTGTGTAAAAACAATGTAAAACAAACTTCTCAACATCCGAGTTCAATCCTTAAAGCAGTGTTTCCCAACCTTTTTTGAGCCGTGGCACACTTTTTACATTTACAAAATCCTGGGGCACACCACCAACCAAAATGACACAAAATGACACTCTAACACAGTAATACATATAGTTAATATGTTTTTAAATGTATTTTATACACTCAGTGTGAAACCTGGGCCTGTTTCGATGAACACAACATAGATATCCTGGCAGGAATGGCAGAAAGACACAAACTTCCCACATGGAACTCCCATAACCAAGAGAAAATGCTATAAGAGTTTGGTGGGCATTGACCTTGAGTTTTGGAGTTGTAGTTCACCTATATCCAGAGAGCACTGTGGACTCAAACAATGTTGGATCAGAACCAAACTTGGCATGAATACTCAATATGCCCAAATATGGGGAAATAGACCATGACATTTGGGAGTTGTAGTTGCTGGGATTTATAGTTCCCCTACAATCAAAGAGCATTCTGAACCCCACCAATGATAGAACTGGGCCAAACTTCCCACACAGAACCCCCAGGAGGCAAGAGGAGGTCTCTACTTGCGGAAAGGGAGGCAGGTCTTCCCAATGCATGGAGAGGGAGAGACCAAGTAGACAACCGGTGGGGAAGGGGCCTTTATCGAGGTAGGTTTCTTAGGGTTTTTATACTTCAACACACTAGACTCTCCCCCCTCCTGGAGGTTCCAATTTCCCATGGCACACCTGAAGATTGCTCACGGCACACTAGTGTGCCCCGGCACACTGGTTGGGAAACACTGCCTTAAAGTTTCAAAAGGTTTATTTAAAATACAAATACAACAGATTGAAATCAGTTAAATACCAGAACAACTATATAATCCCTGTTGCACATTCATAGGCTGTCCAAGCCAATCCTCAGTCCGCCTCCATAACATTGTCATTACTCAATTGTCCGTCCGCTGCTCCACATCAACCAAACGCCCTTGCCCAAAGCCACGTCTTTAGTTTTTTTTTTCTAATGGAAAGGAGGGAAGAAGTTGATCTTATTTCGCTGGGAAGCGAGTTCCACAGGCAAGGGGCCACTATCGAGAAAGCCCTACTCCTCGAGTAGAGAAAGATCTGAATGAAAAGGTGGAAAAGAAAACCTCATAGTTTTAAGACTATGATGTCTTAAAACAAAAGGACATGCATTCTAAAGAAATGCCATTCTGTGCCATCAATTAAGATGGGAGGGGGGAAAGAGCGGGGGGGAAAGCAAGATACATCACGACAAGAGACATTGACGAGCATGTGTGTGTGTGTGTGTGTGTGGTGGGGGTGGGGGTGGGGGGTTCCCCTCAGCCTAGCCTAATGCTTGTTTTGCTTGTGTTTTGACTGGAGGGCAGAGACTGCCTTTTGTAAACCGCCCCGAGTCGCCTTCGGCCTGAGAGGGCGGTATAGAAATATGATAAATAAATAAATAATGCTATCTAGTCGCTTCTTGAGCAGTGTGTGTTTGAATTCCAACAAGAGCTAGACAAGATCCAAAAGTAGATAGATAGATAGATAGATATTTATTTACGGTCAAGGACCAACGTCACATTGTACAGAAAATAAAACAATATAAATGTTAAAACTCCGTTCAACTCTACAGTTTAACACCAACAGTATCTAGCCTATTGTGTTTCCGCGTTCAATTTAATATGCTGGTTCCTCGTAGCTAGAACGGCCATGAGATATTTGGCCACCAGGTTGGTTATCTCCTTGTGTTTGTCGTCGAGCAGCCAGTATAGGTAGAATTCCTCAGATCTGCCAGGTAAGCGGGACAGTATTGGTGAGATTAAGGAGAGGCGGGCATCCACATACAGAGGGCAGTAAAAGAACACATGCTCTATAGATTTCAACCACCCCTACGTCGCAGGGGCATATACGTTCATGATAGGGTGTTTTTGTGTACCTGCCCAGTAGCACAGCTGTTGGGAGAGCATTAACTCGGGCCAGAGTGAACACTTTCCTGTGTTTCGGGTTTGTTAGATTTGTTAAATAATTTTGTGTAGCAAAGGGTACGTTAGTACTGCATTTAAATAGTGGCTGGTATCTGGCACAGGCTAGGTGTTTTTGGTAATCTATATCCATTGTTCTGCGCCTTACTGCTACTCTTGCATTCGTATATCCCAGGAGGTCTAGTTCTTCTTCCTGTAACCCTGATAGTTTGAGGTTTCTGAGAATCGTGTTTTTCCATGTGGACCTAAAAGAGTCTGTCAGGGTTAAAGGGGTAGATCCAAAAGTATAAAGATGCACTATTTAATACTGGCATTAGGATTGCCCTTGCCATCATATATGTCATTCTGATTGTGAAAGCCAGGAGGCGAAGAAGGTTGTTTGGGGGGTGGGGATCTCATTTGCAGAGCTTGTTTCCAAAAGATATCAAATCCAGAAAAAAATTGAAAAAATGAGTTATAGGTAGCAACACATTGTTGGCTAGGAGTAGGATATTGCGTACAGATGAAAACTTAAAAAGTAAAAGGATCTATTTATTTATTTATTTATTTGGGACATTTGTATCCTGTCCTTCTCAGCCTCCAAAGAGGGACTCAGGATGGCTACCAACCGGCACTATTCAGTGCCAACACAGGATAAAACATACGAGGGCGGGTCAATAAGTCAGTGACTTTTTGAATGGAACACAGGTTTTCTGGATAAAAAATCATTTTATTTTTCAACGTAGTCTCCTTTGAGCTCTATACACTTTGTCCAACGTTTCTCCAATTTTTTTATCCTTTCCAAAAAATAAGATTTGTCGAGGTCATCAAAATAGGTATTTGTTTGTGAGGTGATTTCATTGTTGGAGTCAAATCTTTTTTCGCTGAGCCATTTCTTCAGGTTTGGAACAAGAAATAGTCACTCAGGGCTAAATCCGGAGAATAGGGTGGATGAGGGAGCAATTTGTATCCCAATTCATGGATTGGTGCCATGGAAATTGCACATGTGTGCACCCTTGTATTGTCGTGGTGCAAAAGAACTTTTTTCTTGGCCAAATGCGGGTTTTTTTCTTCAAATCCTCATTACATCAACCCAATAAGTTGGCATAATATTCGCCATTGATTGTTTTACCCTTTTGAAGGTAGTCAATGTGGATTATACCGCGTGCATCCCAAAAAACGGTCGTCATGACTTTATTGGCTGACAAACCCACCTTGGCTGCCTTTGGCGCCGATTCACCCTGAGAAACCCACTGTTTTGACTGTTGTTTGGTCTCTGGTGTGTTGTGGTGGATTCACGTTTGGTCCATGGTTACAAAACGGCGCAAAACCTCATCCATATGGCGGTTGAACAACGCCAAACACTCCTGCAAAATTGTCACACGATTGTGTTTGTGGTCGATTGTGAGCAAACGTGGCACCCATCTTGCAGAAAGCTTTCTCATACCCAAGTGATCATTTAAAATTGAAACCACTGAGCCACGTGAGATGCCTATGGCTTCCACAATCTATCGCACTTTCAATCTCCGATCGGGCAACACCATATTGTGATTTTTTTCAATTGTTTCAGGTGTAGAGACCTCAACTGGGCAACCAGAACGTTCGGCATCTTCCGTGCTTGTACGGCCACAACGAAATTCAGTCAACCACTTTTTTACCATTGAAATTGATGGTGCAGAGTCCCCATCGTATTTATCCAGCTTGGTTTGAGTGATGGTTTCTTTCCGCAAGAAATAATGCTTAATGAGCACACGAAATTCACTTTTTTCCATTTTCTCCTCAAAGCACGTGGTAGTCTGCTATCAATGGCTGTCAAACACAAACTAAATGATGCAGCTTGGTCAAATTGTGACAGGAGTCAACTGACAGATGCCTCTTGACAGGAGCAGAGTTGCCCTTTCAGTTAAGAGGCGGGAAATTGAAAAAATCACTGACTTATTGACCCACCCTCATAGCATAAAATACAATTAACCCAAGTAAAACCATAATGAATATGGTTTTGATGATGATGATGATATCTTTATATGTGTTACAAGATAGATCCCTTTGCACCATCATAGGAGGATAGCAAAATCTTATAGCAAAATCAAGCATGTCTTCAACACGTCCCTGTCCCCCATCCCCCCCCCTTCCTGTAAAATATGTTTGGATGGGTTTGATACCTTTTGGAAACTAGCTCCACATTTGAAATGTGTTGCCAGGGAAGAATTCTGTGTGGACTTCTGAAAGGACAAATAAATGGCTCCTAGAGCAAATCAGGCCTGAACTCACCTTTGAAGCCAAGCTGATTAAATTACATTATTGTTTCTGCCTTAATAGAGTAAAATACTTTACAAAGTACGATGGAAAGGTTATCCATCTGATGACGACACCTGGGAGCCAGAAGAACATTTAGAAGACTGCAGAGAGGTACTTCTTGAGTTTCAAAAGAAAATAGTGGAAGCTAAGCCTAAACTTCTCAAGAAAGAGACGACACAGGTATGTTTGATTTCAGCACCTATTTTCCATTCTTAATTTCAATGCTCTTCTTTTTTTTGGTAAACATTACTAGACTATGAACTGTAGTCAGTGTTTGGAGGCTGTGATCTCTCTCTCCATATTTTAAAGGATTTTTTTAAATAATAGAGCAACAGCTGATAGTAACTAATCAGGATAACTGGTAATCATTGTTTCTTATCATGAAAGATGCAATTAGTAACTTTGTAAATAATGTGCTACTTATTTCTGTTCTGTTACTGAGGCAAGCTACTGTCAGAGTGAGCAATCACTACAAAGCTGCTAACTCTGACAGCTACTTCATCTACAACCATGTTTCCCAAACTCTGGGATTCCTAGTGTTTTGGACTTCAGTCCCCAGAATCCAAGATCAAGGCAGCTAAAGCTCCTAGGACAGGGGTGGACAATTATTTTTTCCAAGGGGCCACACAAGAGCCAAAAAATATTATGGAGGGCCGCACCTAAAGGCTGAACTACATTCTAATCTACATTATTTATTTATTTATTTATGTATTTACTATATTTACTATATATTACACATCATTAATATTAACATATTAATATATCAAGAAATATCCATACATTATTAGTATTATATCATAATTATTATATTATAGTATATATATAGACATTATAATACATTGAAATTATAATATAACATTCATTCTGGGTATGAAGTTCTGCAGATTCTCTACCACGCGGCAGAGAGCGTTTTCAGTGGCTGCGCCGGTTTTATGGAACTTGCTGCCGCCGGAGATACGTGCCTTGTGGGACCTGATGGCTTTCCGCAGGTCCTGCAAGACCTGGTTATTTAGGCAGGCCTTTGACGTGTGATGTCCGACGGTGCATGACTAATATTGTCACTCTGCCGTACCGCTATTACTCTGTATAAACCAGCTATGTCTGGCTATGTTTTTGTACGATCATTTTTAAGATGTAATTTTATGTGTTTTAATCTTAGGTGTTTTATATGCTGTTTTTATATGCTGTTTTTATATGTTGTAAACCGCCCTGAGCCTCGGGAAGGGTGGTTTATCAAGTCGAAATAAATAATAATTATATATTATTATATTATATTCTTATTACAAAATTATTATTATAAAATAATAATAAAAACCACTAAAATAAAATCAAATTCAAGAAGACAAGGTGCGAACCAAGATAGAGGCTGACATCCTCAAGAGAGGAAGGATCCCAAGATGGAATGGCCTAATGGACCCAGCCCAGAGGATGGCAAAGTGGACCCAGCCGCAGCAGAGCAGAGCAGCAGACGATCAAAGGCTGCAGGCCTCCGCCCGCTCTCGCCCCCAGCCATTCCACAGCTGATCGCCCTGCCATGGAGTGCCTGCCACCCCGGCTTTGGAGTGCTTGTATCTTGCACTTTAGATATTTGTGTATTAACTCATATTTATTGAACCTATCACAGTCAATTGCTTGATAAAGTTATAAAAGATATGTTTTGATAACAATGTGCAACAGCTTTGTTTTCTATAACACAACTGTACTAGTCCTAGTGCTTAGCTTGTAGTAAGGATTTACAGCTTTACTCTTGTGTGTTTTATTATCTTATACACATAGCCTGAAGGCGATTTTGTACAATATTTCCAAATTATTCTTATGAGGAAACGATTTTTGTGTACATTGACCCATCAGAAAATTACGGTATCACTTTCTCAGCCACTCATGTGGACAATTTTGGAGTATTTTGGATTTCGGAATTCTAGATAGGGGAAACTTAACCTGTAAAATAAGGTACTAAGCAAACAGCCTCAACTATTTTAGGCTTAAAATGTGGAGTTTTCTGTAGTTTCTCTTACTCCATATTTAAATATTTAATTTAAGCACCAGAACTATTATGAAATCTCTTCTTTCCCCTCCTAGAAGCTGCCTTTAAACGATGATCTCTTTGAAGCAGATTCTGAAGCAGACAGTGACTGCCGAAGTGACGCGAAAGGAGACATGTCTCCGAAGAAGAAGAAGAAGAAACGTAAAGAGAAGGACGACAAAAGTCCGGATGAGATGCAAAAGAAAAAATCTAAACCAGCCAAAGGGAAAGAGAGGCCTGGACTAGAGCGTGAAAATTCCTCAGATAGTTTCACTTCAGATTCAAAACCAAAGAAAAGAACTTCAGAATCAAAAGAGGACATGAAAGAGTCCAAAAAACAGAGGAGAGAGGAGACAAAAGAAGCCACAAAAAAGCAAGGAGAAGTCAAAGATGGGAAGAAAAAATCAAAAGAGAGTAAAAGTCTGCAAAAAGGAAAACACGGTTCTCATTTAGATTTCGACTCCAGCCCATTGGATGATTCTTTTTCTCAAGCGGCTGACAGTGAAGATTTGGACTCAGACAGCAGTGCGGATACACGTAACATGTATTCTGAAAAAGAGCGGGTAAAAGAGGAACGCATGTCCTGGGTGTCGGTTCAGCAACCCGACAGTTCATCAAGCGCAGACGATAGCTTTGAATTGAAAGTTAAGAGGAAAAAGAAGAAGCACAAAAAAGCAGAAGAGCTTGAGGATAGTAAAAAAGTTGACAAGCACCTGGAGAAGAAAAGCACACACAAAAAACAGAAAGCTCCAGAGAAAGCAAAAGCTGCCTCAGAGATGGACACTAGGAAGGTAAGAACTTCTTCACCGGTGCCGAAAGGCATGAAACTATCAATGGACGAGAGAGGACGCAAATCCACTGATTCAGCAAGGGAAGTAAGCAGCAGTGCGAAAGTGAAAAACAAGGAGGCGAAACTGGCACAGTCCCATGCCAAGGATGTCCCTCAGAAGTCAACTGCCGAAGGCAAAGAGAAAAATACAAATTGGAGAGTTGATGAGGAGAAAACGAAAGAGAGACCTTCTCTTCTTCATCCTGTCGGGGAGAGCCTCTTTGAGAAATTTACTCTTGACCCTGAATGCAGTAAAGGAGGCGGCAAGAAAAGTCTTTCTAAAAGTGGGCTGAGTGCCGGGGATGCCCACAGAGAAACAAGCACGTTATCTAAGGTAATCTGAACCGAAGTTTTTAGTTTCATAGCCTATTGTCTTTTCTGGACATCCAAGGAAAACTAGGAAAAACTCTAAGGAAATCACAAGTGAAGGAAGTCAGGGGTAGGTATATATAAGAAATGCAATACTACAATATGTGATAATATTATATATTGTTGAGCTATATCAGAGCAACAAACATAACAATTTCACATAAGAAGGGTGCGAGCATGGTGCCCAAATATATAAATTGGTTGGCATATGATTAAGTTGTAGTTATATAAGACAAAAACAATAAACGTATCCTGGATCTAAACATCAATTCTTACGACCAAAATACACATGGGCCACTACAACAAATACGCAAGCGTTTTGTATAAAGTACGTACGGATGCGGTATCGCTTCCCAAGAGGACTGTAGTGGAATACAACATAGCCAAATTGCAGTAGAAAGAAAATACTCCGGATTGTATACCAACAGAGGAAATCATCCAAAAGCAATTCGTGAGTCAGTGAAAAGCCTCTGCAATTACAAAACGCGGCGCTACTCCAGCGCGGAGGGATATTGTAATATTCAGGACCCACGTGGAGGAATATAATCCGAATGTAGAGACACGATGGTGAAGAATCCAGACACGATGGTGGATGTTTAGAAACTTTATTTCAACTACCGGAGTATTTTCTTTCTACTGCAATTTGGCTATGTTGTATTCCACTACAGTCCTCTTACGAAACGATACCGCATCCGTACGTACTTCATACAAAACGCTTGCGTATTTGTTGTAGTGGCCCATGTGTATTTTGGTCGTAAGAATTGATGTTTAGATCCAGGATACATTTATTGTTTTTGTCTTATATAACTACAACTTAATCATATGCCAACCAATTTATATATTTGGGCACCATGCTTTCACCCTTCTCATGTAAAATTGTTGTGTTTCTTGTTGTGATATAGCTCAATAATATATAATATTATCACATATTGTAGTAATGCATTTCCTATATATACCCCTGACTCCCTTTTCTGGACATCCCCCTCTGCTATTTGACCCTTTTTGTGGGTTTTTTTTTGCCGTGAGATATTTTTGGCTCTATTAGTTATTTCAGTTCAGTTGATACCTAAATAAAACATTTCCGTTACCCCAAGTTAATACGGTAACTTGAATACAATTTTAAAGAATTTCAAGCATTTGAAATTAAAAGCCACAATCTAAATTGAAACCATGTTTACAGAACTCCAAAAGCTTAAGGTGAATATAGATTTCAACATTGCTTTAAAGCAGGGGTGCCCATTAAGTCGATCGTGATCGACTAGTCGATCCCGAAGACACAGCTGGTCGATCCCGAGGAGGAGGGAGGGGGAAGGAGGAGGGGGAAGGAGGAGGGGGTGAGGAGCGGCAGCCAGCCAGCCAGTCGAGTTACCAAAGCAGCTGGGGCCCATTCCCGCCAGTTGCTGCTAGCTCCGCCCTCAAGCCTGGCCTGTTGCCTGGAGGCGGACCAGCCATCAAAGCTGGGGGGAGGCGGAGCTGGGTTTTCCGTCGCGTGTGCGGAGTTGGTGCGCCGGCGGTGCGAGAGGGAGGAGACGAAGCCAAGAGTGAGCTTGCACCAGGAGGCTTCTGTCCCCGCAGGCCTCCGAGTGCGGAGAGCGCGGCTGGAGCGAAGACCAGTGACCTCTCATGCTGCGCCCCTTCTACCTCCAGGGCCGAGGCCTCCTCAAGCCCCGGGAGAAAGGCAGGCCCTGTGGTTGGGACTAGGACCCCCTCCCTCCCTCTCTCCCACTCGCCCTTCACCTCGTTCTCTATGAGCTCTGCACTCATGTCTCCGTAGCAGAGCCTGTGGATAGGCCGCGTTTGGAAACTAGCACCCCACATGCAGCCAGGAGAAGGGAGGCGGCACTTGAGGGCAGGCAGAGAGACAGTAAGAAGAGGGAGAAAGAGAGGCGAAGAGCCGAAGAGGGAAAGGAAGCCTGAGCTGAAGCTGCTCCAAAGAAGCTATTTCCCTCTGTTTCTTCCTCCTTCCCAACTCCAGGGCCGGGTGCTGAGTGGAAGAGCAGCGTGGTTTCCCTTTTCGCCCGAGCGGTGCGCTTTTTCGCTGGTTGCTCTCGGGCGAAAAGGGAAACCACTTCTAAAGCGAAATCCACTTTCAAATGTGGATTTTGGATTTCAAAAATTAGTTAAAAGAGCAAAAATATACTTTCATATACCTAAAAGTTTTGAAGAACATCTGAAGTATTTTCTTGAACCTTGCCTTTGCATAACTTTTAAGCGACTTCACCAGCATGTTTTGTTTTAACTTCTTACCAGTCTTGATTTGAAAAAAGTCAGCAATAAGCAGCTATGCGTGCTTTTTGTGATCAATATGCAAATTAACACCTGGAACTTGCTAGCTTTTTACTAACTGAATAGATGAGTAAAGTATCTTCACTTCTGTTGCCATGTGTTTCAGGACATTGTACTATTTTTTTCCAGGAAAAAGAAATTAAAAAAGGCGAAGCAAAGGAGAAACTTCAGAAAAGGCTTGACTCGGATAAGGAAGATAAGGGGAAAAAGGAACATAGAGGATTTAAAAGTAAGCATTGAATTCTTAAGGTGATAAGATCATTTTGGATTACAGAACCAGTCCATCTAGTTCAGGGGTGCCCACACTTTTTCAACATGCGAGCTACTTATAATAAAACCAAGTCAGAAAGATCTACCTATCTCCTCAAGGCTGGAGAGGGGAGGGGCTTGGCATGGCCTGGCTCCGCCCCCTCTGGCTTCAGCGCTACCAGCAGCTTCTGTGGGCTTGAGGATGGCAGTGCCAAGCCAGTGGTGGCATAGCTAGCACAAGACTGCCTTGGCCCTGCCCTCCTCAAGCCTGCAGAAGCTACTGGTAGCGCTGAAGCCGGGGGAGGGGGTGAGGCTTGGTGTGGCCTGGCTCCGCCCCCCTTTGGCTTCAGCGCTACCAGCAGTTTCTCCAGGCTTGAGGAGGGCAGTGCCAAGCCAGTGGTGGCATAGCTAGAAGAAGGCTGGCTTGGCCCTGCCTTCCTCAAGGCTGGAGAAGCTGCTGGTAGCGCTGAAGCCGGGGGAGGGGGCGGGGCTTGGCGTGGCCTGGCTCTGCCCCCCTCTGAGAATCACGATCGACTTCCTGGGCAGCCCTGATGTAGTTCCTATTTTGCAACCACATTGATTTACATTCACATTTTGAACATTTTGTTTTAACTCAAATGATTTGGAATTGGACCTAGGCTCATGCAAAAGGGTATCTCCTTTGGAGTTTTCTTCCTAAGGATAGTCTCTCTGCTGTACAAAGGTTTAAGGAATGTCCTTGAATGGAGAAAAGATAGGGGACGAATGTGTGCACATCTTACTAAATTAATAGTAATGATGATTTAAATAAGTCAAGAAACTTAGACTTTATATAAAGAGCAAGATCTCAGAAAATGTTCTATTTTCTAACTCTTTTGAAGGATCGGGAGAGGTTCTGCTCTATTATTATTATGTTTATTTTATATCCTGCTTTTTCTCTCCATATATATATACACACACAGGCACAGGCACAAATGGCTAACACGTATGGAATCAGATCTTCAAATTAAAGTAGGTGGGATACACAGCTCATGTTCCCAAACAAGGTAGATAGGTACGTGGTCTGGTATCTACGGTTCTGGCCCAGCTTACTTGTCCGAACGTATCTCCACTTATGTCCCACCTCGAAATTTACGATCTTCCGGGGAGGCCCGGCTCTCGATCCCACCTTTGTCGCAAACATGGTTGGTGGGGACGAGGGACTGGGCCTTCTCGGTGGTGGCACCTCGCCTGTGGAACTCGCTCCCCAGCGAAATAAGGTCAACTTCTTCTTTCTTGTGGAAAAAAATTAAAGATGTGGCTTTGGGACCAGGGGTTTGGTTGATATGGGGCAGTGGACAGACAATTGAATAATGACAGGATTGTGGAGGCAGACTCTGGATTTGGTTTGGACAGCCTATGAGTGCGGAACGGGGATCATGTGGTTAATTATTGATATTTGATTACTTTAATCTGTTTTGTAGTATTTTATGATGTGTTGTTGTTTTGTCTCCTGTGTATGCGGCATCAAATTGTTGCCTTTCCGTTAGCCGCCCTGAGTCCCCCTTCGGGGGTAGAGAAGGGCAGGTTAGAAAAAAATAAGATGAATACATAATAATAAAATTTTTCCTAAGGCTGTATCGGTATTTCAAATACATGTAACTAACGTTTTTGAAATCAGGATAGGAGACATGGTGGATAGACCAGAACAGACCTGGGCAACCTACGGCCCGCGGCCCGGATACAGCCCGGCAGCTGATTCTGTCCAGCCCGGGCAGAAGGGCGTCGGGGGCGGGGCCAAGAGGAAGGGGTGCCGCTGCCGCCATCCCATCGCAGGCTCTGGGGCCCGCATCGGCAGACAACCCGCCGCTCCGTAGAACAAACAGAGGAGCGGCGGCTTTGGAGTGCCTGCCATCCCGGGAGGCGTTCCGAGCCTGCAGCGGGAGCAGTCGGCGACCTGCGGCGGGTGATTGCCTTGGCGACCTGGAAGACTTGATCGTCTTCCGGTCGCCAGGGCGATCAGCTGCCGCAGGTCACCGACTGCTCCCGCTGCAGGCCCGGGATGTCAAGCTCCCCGGGATGGCAGGCACTCCATGGCACCGCGATCAGCTGGGGAACAGCTGGGGGCAAGAGCGGGCGGAGGCCTGCAGCCTCCGATTGTCTTCTGCTCTGCTGCGGCGGCGGCTGGGTCCGCTTTGTCATCCTCTGGGCTGGGGCCATTGGGCCATTCCATCTTGGGATCCTTCCTCTCTTGAGTATGTCAGCCTCCATCTTGGTTCGCACCTTGCCTTCTTGAATTTCACTTTATTTTATTTTAGTGGTTTTTATTATTATTTTATAATAATTTTATTATAATAATATAATAAATAATATAATCATGTTATGTTATATTATAATTTCAATATATTATAATGTCTATATATACTGTAATATAATTATTATATTAATACTAATAATATATGAATATATCTTGATATATTAATATGTTAATATTAATGATGTGTAATATATAGTAAATAAATAAAGTATGTAGATTAGATTCAGCCTTTAGGTGCAGCCCTCCGTAATATTTTTTGGCTCTCGTGTGGCCCCTTGAAAAAATAATTGCCCACCCCTGGACCAGAAGGTATACTTTTTGCTACCTGGATTCCTGTTGTCTCAGATACTTGAACGATAATTATTTACCTCCTTAGAAGGTATGTCTCGCATTTGATGAAAAACAATAATTGTACTTTTCCAATTATTTGTATATATAAATAGTTTACATTGTAAGTTTCTTGTAGCATGCCGTGTTATGTAGTCCATAGTAATCCTGTTAACTATCCTAGGTTCGAAAGAGATCAAGAGTGCATTTGACGTGTTTAGCATCTCTTCAGAAGAAAAAAATGAATACTCGGACAATCAAAAAAGAGAGGATTTGGGGCATGATTACAGATCTATAGATGAATTCAAATCAAAAGACCGACAGTCCTATAGGAAGAGCACAAGAGATGAGACAGATACCTGGGCTTACATTGCTGCAGAGGGAGACCGTGAGGCGACTGAAGAGAGTTCTGGTAAGTTGGAAGTTTAACATTAGAGACAAAAGGCTACTTGAGTTTTGTGTCTTTGCTAAAAGCAAGAACCGGGTGTGACATTTAGCTGAAAGTATCTGATGTTGATACTTGGAGGATTCCCCACATAATTTGGCTTCAAATGCTCCAAAAGTTGGACGTGGTCTTTTCTTGTTTCTTGATTCATAGTCTTTGTTCAGCTAATGCTGTCACTGGTGAAAGACCCCTATGTAAGCATTCATCATACTTGTTGAATGATATGAATCATATAATTGGATTTGTTTTTCTATCTTTAATTAAAGTTTTTTTTAAATTGGAAACTATATTAGTAACTATTGCATTGTGACAATGTTGTATGCTCTTATTAAGTGTTTATCATATGGTAACTTTGTTATTACGGTAACTATATGCGCCACAGAGCGGGAGATCAGTGGGATATACATCAAAGAAATACACAGTATGATGAATGTGTATCCTGAGTTCTGTTTATTTATTTACTAGCTTGGGGACCCGGCGGTGCCCGGGTTATTTGAGAAAGGCATTGTGTGCCAAGGTTGGTCTTTGGTACTTCAAGTCCCATCATCCACGGTCCACCCTCCTCCAAACTGCAGTAGGATGTAGATTGGGTAATGGGGGCACTGTGTGCCAAGTGTAGTCTTTATGGATCTTTGTTCAGGGCCGCAGTGGTCTGTGGGGAATTAAGGGTTTGAAAGTACTACAAATCCCATAATCCGTGGGCGTACTTAAAGTCCCATGATCCATGGACCTCCCTCCTCCAAACTGCAGTAGAAAGTAGCATGGGTCATAGGGGCTCTGTGTGCCAAGGTTGGTTACTGTTAATTCAGGCCATACACAATGTCCCATTAACTGAGGCCTAGTCAGGAAAATCAAGTTAAGTAAGTCTTACTATGAATTCAGGCTAAGGCCTAGCCAGGAGAATCAAGTTGAGGAAGCCTTACTGTCAATTCAGGCTGAGGCCTAGGAAGCCTTACTGTCAATTCAGGCTAAGGCCTAGTTTGTAAAATCAGCTAAAGGAAGCCTTTTTGTGAAGTACTGTCTCTTTCACCTTTGAGATTTGGGATGTAGGAATGCTCGCCAATCAGAGCCGGTTTTGCAAATTCTCCCTCTGTGTCAGCCAATCATGTTGTTTGAATGTAGAGTCTTGGATTTTTGGATGCTGGCCAAACAGAGTCCTTTATACAAATACTCCCTCAGTGGCAACCAATCCCCTCTGTCTGTAGCCTTAGAATGTTGGAGTTCTGAGGCTGGCCAATCAGAGTCCTTTATGCAAATAATCCCACAATGGCAACCAATCGAAACGCTGCCACATATTCCTCCGCACCTCCCGCCGCAAACACTGACTTTTATTATATACATAGATAGATGTACTTACTTACTTCATTTCTATTCCGCCCTCCTCACCCCATAGGGGACTCAGGGCGGATTACCATGTACACGTTACATTTAGACACACAAACACACAATACAGACAGAGGCAAGTTTTTAACATTTGGCCACCAGGGGGAGCTTTCGCACTCCTTCATTCCTCAGCATGTTTCCTGGAGATCTTTTTTATGGCCTCATAAATCAGTTAAATTTGCCTCCCCACTAAGTGGTACCTTTAAATTCCTACTTGACAGATGCAACTGTCTTTCGGGTTGCGAAGGTCGACAACAGGCTACACAATAGGCCAAGAGCCCACCTCGACCCGGGCAGGCCTCGAACTCATGACCTTCTGGTCAGTAGAGATCTTACGCAGCTGACACCCCGCCTGCTACGCCACATTCCCGGTGCTACGATATAGTGTTGTTTCCTCTTCATCCAGAGATTATTCCATATATTTATATACGGCCCTTTCTACAACTTTCCTGCTGGCCATCACAGAATGAAAGAGCTGTCAAAAAGCTGCCAGTAGAAATATAAACAGCTCAAGGGCAGTGCTTCAGCCCTGGTCCTAATTTCTGAAAAACTTAGAAAGAACAACCAAACAATTGAATTGAATTGGGAGTCCATGGAGTTGGTAAACTGGAGTAATGTGAATATTAAAAGTCCCCCCTCCCTGTTGTATTTTAGACAAAGGTTAGCTCTTTATTTTGACTACAAAAGCAGCCTGTGTATAATTCAATACTGTATTCTAATTTGGAAATTATGTCTGTTCGGGTAGAATTACAGCTTGCATAGCAGTCTTAAGATAGTAGAAAGTGTTCCATACCTTGAAATGACCACTATTTTCAAGATTGGAAACACGGCCCATTTTGGCGTGCAGCCCCATCCAATTTATTTATTTACTTTATTTATATCCCGCTCTTCTCACCCCGAAGGGGTCTCAGAGCGGATTATAGTACAAATACTTGCAGACAATCCCCGCAGTTCAACATATGACCTATACACATGTGACATTTATCACAGTACAGTATATAGTACATACATTTTTGACTTATTACACACATATATAGACGAACAGAGGCAAACTTTCTGGCCACCAGGGGGAGCTGACGCACTCCTCATCTCTCAGCGTTTTGCAGGGTCCCTTTGTTGTTTCTTCCGCATTCCTCAGCAATTCCTGGGTTATTTTTAATGGCCTCATAAATCAGTCAAAATTTGCCTCCCCACTTTTTAATGTATTACCTTTATCTCCTACTTGACAAATGTAACTGTCTTTCGGGCTGCAAAGATCGGCAGCAGGCTACACTTAAGGTCGAGAACCCACCTCGACCCAGGCAGGCCTCGAACTCATGACCTACTGGTCAGAGAGATCTTATGCAGCTGACACTTAGCCAGCTGCGCCACATTCCCACATTCCAACACATAGTGAAGTTCGCTGGCACAAACTTAAAAAGGTCAAACCACCCAAAAACAGGACGTCTGGAGTTTTGTGGTTTTTTTAGCTTGATTCTTCATCCAGTATTTACTTATTTATTTATTTATTTATTTATTTATTTATCGGACTTCTAGGCCGCCACTCCCGGGGGGCAGGGGGCGGCTCACAGCACAAGGTATACACAATAAAAACGCATAAAAACACCCGGACATCCAGGCATTAAAACACAATTTAAAACACAATAGGCTGTACAGATACAATATCGCACAGCACAATACAGCATGGTAGGCATAAATCCACAGGCGCAGTTAAGGCACTGATGGCAACTATAAGCCGAAGGCCTGTTGGAAGAGGAAGGTCTTACAGGACCTTCTGAAGGCCATAATGTCTTGGAGGCCCCGTGTCTCGGCCGGGAGAGCGTTCCAAAGAGTTGGGGCTATCACGGAGAACGCTCTCCTTCGGGTCGCAGTCAGCCTAAGCGTCTTAACCGGGGGTACTTCCAGTAGGTTGGTATTCTCTGACCGCAATGATCTATTAGCTGTATTCCATAATATAGTTTTTCTGTATGAACTGAAGTTGTGGAGAGGGTAGGACAGCTTCAATTTGTGAAGAAAGGATTTATTTTATGGTGTTTCTATGCTTTAATTATTGTGTGTTTTAAGTTTGAGTTGGTTGTATGTTTATTATTATGTTCGTTCTTTTTGGGCTCCTCTTAAACACACTTTGGAATTGTTTTAGTGGCGATGTGGTTTTATGCTGGGATTTTTATGTATTTTAATATGTTGTTGTAGTTGTTTTTGAATTTTTGCTGTTATGCCGGCTTGAGTCCCTTGATAGAGGTGAGAAGGTCGGGGTACAAAAGTTTTACATAAATAAATAAATAAATAAATTTATCTACTCCTACCTCATCCAGGGTTTTATCATTTTATCATGTCCTTTTGGCCAGCCCATTGTGTTCGATTTCCTGTTATGCTATTTTGCTTTGTTTATTTTATTTTGCCGCTGTATGTACTTTATTGTGATGTAATTTTTGTTGTTATATTTTGCACTTTATTTTGGTGTATTGTATCTTTGGGCTCGGCCTCATGTTAGCCCCCCTGAGTTCCCTTTGGGGAGATGGTGGCGGGGTATAAATAAATATTATTATTATTACTACTACTACTACTGGTAGTAGTAGTACATTGTAGTCAGGGGCGGTCCGAGCTCTCCCGAGGGGAGTACACGAACATTATTTTGGTGCCCCCCCCCCCGGCTGCTCCCGGCTGCGCCCGCGCATGCACGGAAATTTGCACATGCGCACTGGCTCCCGAGCGCGCCGGCGCGGAGGAACGGGGGGGGAGAGGGGACTCACGGGGCGGGCGCCCGGACCTGAGGAGGAGGAGGGGGGAGGCCACAAGGGCGGCCTCCACGGAGACTCCCCGGCAGCGGCAGCAGCAGAGGCGCATCTTCCTGACGTCACTTCGTCGCCGCCTCTGCCGGAGGAGGAAGGCCTCCCCGGCCGCGCACTGCAAGGACGCCCGGAAGGAGAGACGCCGGAGGGAGGGAGGGAAGGAGGAAGAGGCTGCCGTGCCTCCGCAGGGCTCCCTCCGGCGTCTCTCCTTCCGGGCGTCCTTGCAGCGCGCGGCCGGCAAGGCCTTCCTCCCCTTCCTCCTCGGCAGAGGCGGCAACGAAGTGATGTCATGCGGAGGGGGGGCGAGGGGGGCCGGCCTTGGCGTCCCTGTGGTCCCTCCCCCTCCTGCCTTCCCGCCTACATTCATTCAGCGGGAAAGAGGTCCAGGCGTCCGCCCCATGAGTCCCCTCCCCCCCCCGTTCCTCCGTGCCGCCGGCTGGCTGCGGCGGGGCGGGGCCCCTCCCAGGTGGCGACGTCCCTCTCCAGGGATGTCGTCCTACGCGACCGCGTAGGTCACTTAATGGGGAAGGCTGGCCCTGATTGTAGTAGTAGTAGTACATTGTGTTTCTTCTGTTGTAAGCTGCCCCAAGTTCTTTCAGAGAGAGGGGCCAGGATATAATTAAAGCTTATTATTATTTAACGATGGCAACATGATATTTTTCTCTCCTTACTAAATTTCAACATTGCTAGATACAAAGCAACAAACTGTGAGTTTGGGCATGGACATGCACTTAGAGTTGCTCTCGCTGGAGGACTTTCAGAAGCATCTCGATGGAGAAGATGAGAATCAAGTTGCCGTTGAAGCGTTATCATCTAGTGAGTAGCAGCTTGAGATATGGAACATTTTAATACTTCCAATTGTTGACATCTGCTTATTTCATTTGAGCTTATTTTATTCTAGCTCAGCTGCGGGATGCTGTTAAAAATGGGCAGTACACTACAGTAAAGATGGCACTTAATTCAAATGAAGAGTATAATCTGGAACAGGAGGTATGTATTTCTGGAACAGGTAGTTTAATATTCTTTTGCAAAATATTACAACACTAGTGTTAACTATTTGAGAGTTTAGGAAAGTAAATAATAGTACAGAAATAATAAAATTCTTTAAAAAAAAATAACCTATCACATCAATTTATATCTGTGCTATATTATAAAGATTTCAGGCAGTCCTTATAGCATAATCCTATGCAGGTGCATTTATTTATTTACCATGTTTGTATACCGCCTCTCTAGATTCATCGTTTAACTCTCAACCTAATAATATGTAATGAAACATTAAGCTTGTGGTTAATTCTATTCATTTTTGATGTGAGTATACAAAAACTATAGGAAATTGACCCCAACTTAAGAGACATTTTTCTTTTGCACAAGAGAGAATGCCTCTTCTAAAAATGGTGGATATATGTTACATTGTCGTAAGGGAGCATTTTCCTTCAAAATGGTTTTATCCATAGGCACGTCAACAGTGCAGTATGCCAGTGTTAACAGTTCAACAGATATCTAGATCAGTGTTTTTCAACCATTTTTGAGCCACAGCACATTTTTTGCATTTACAAAATCCTGAGGCACAGCACCAACCAAAATGACACAGTAATACATATAGTTAATATGTTTTTAAATGTATTTATACACTCAGTGTGAAACCTGGACCTGTTTCGATGAACACAACATAGATATCCTGGCAGGAATGGCAGAAAGACACAAACTTCCCACACAGAACTCCCATAAACAAGAGAAAATGCTATAAGAGTTTGGTGGGCATTGACCTTGAGTTTTGGAGTTGTAGTTCACCTATATCCAGAGAGCACTGTGGACTCAAACAACGTTGGATCAGGACCAAACTTGGCATGAATACTCAATATGCCTAAATGTGAACACAGCTGGAGTTCGGGAAAAATAGAGCTTGACATTTGGGAGTTACAGTTTCTGGGATTTGTAGTTAACACACATTCAAAGAGCATCCTGAACTCTTGCAACAATGGAATTGAACCAAACTTGGCATATTGAACTCTCATTACCAACAGAAAGTACTGAAAGGGTTTGTTTGGGAATTGACCTTGAGTTTGGAAGTTGTAGTTCACCTACACCCAGAGAGCACTGTGGACTCAAACAATGTTATGTTGTTGTTTTTGTTTTCTATCCAGAATCACAATGTTGGAAGGAGGCTCACCACTTTAATGTCCCTAAAACAGGCATGGGAAAACTTCAGCCCTCTGGGTGCTTTGGACTTCAACTCGCACCATTCCTAACAGCCCTGAGGCCCTTTCCTGCTTAAATGGCTGAGGGGGGGGGAGGAAAAGAGCCTGAGGCTGCTAGGAATGGTGGGAGTTGGAGTCCAAAACACCGGGAAGGTCCAAGTTTGCCCATGCCAGCTTTCGACACAGACCTCTTCCTTCCCTTTCTCCCTGTAAAAGGTGGCATTTCCCATTCTTCAATAAATTTAGAATGTAAAGTGGTGCCATAATACTATTCTAATTTTAATACAAAATCTGCAATATCTTCAGTTTTTTTATTTGTTTAATATACACAGACATGCTGAAAGCATGACACTAAATTACTCCAGCTGCAGCAGATGCCTGGCATTGGCATTGTCGGTTTTCATCTCTTTCATCATTGGGTAGTTGGCATATTTTTGGGCAAATAGCTAATATGCAGGATGTATTTTTATTGTTACAAATTGAACATAATTAAAGCATGCCGCCGGCAGAGAGGGCTCTGAGGGGATGAAGAAGCGAGGCCTGCTCTCCCCATGGAAGCCCCGGGCTCTCCTGCTCCCTCCGCTGTCTCCACTGGGGAAGGCTGCGCTTTCTTCCGCGGTGGTGGGGAGGCTCCACCGGAGGACGCGGAGGACTTTGCACTGCAGCCTTCACACTGCACTGCATGTGAGGGTCAAAGCGAAAGGCGTGGAACCACACGACCCCTGCTAAATGGCCAATCGTTCACTGCCCCCTTGAAGGGGTTCACCGCCCCCCAAATTCCCCTGAGCTTCCCACTGCCCCCTTGGATCGCCTCATCGCCCACCAGGGGGTGATACCGCCCACTTTGAGAATCAGTGTTGTAAATCAGTGTTTCCCAACCTCTTTTGAGCCGCGGCACACTTTTTACATTTACAAAATCCTGGGGCACACCACCAACCAAAATGACACAAACTGACACTCTAACACAGTAATACATATAGTTAATATGTTTTTAAATGTATTTATACACTCAGTGTGAAACCTGGGCCTGTTTCGATGAACACAGCATAGATATCCTGGCAGGAATGGCAGAAAGACACAAACTTCCCACACAGAACTCCCATAACCAAGAGAAAATGCTATAAGAGTTTGGTGGGCATTGACCTTAGGTTTTGGAGTTGTAGTTCACCTATATCCAGAGAGCACTGTGGACTCAAACAATGTTGGATCAGGACCAAACTTGGCATGAATACTCAATATGCCCAAATATGAACGCAGATGGAGTTCAGGGGAATTAAACCTTGACATTTGGGAGTTGTAGTTGCTGGGATTTATAGTTCCCCTACAATCAAAGAGCATTCTGAACCCCACCAATGACAGAACTGGGCCAAACTTCCCACACAGAACCCCCAGGAGGCAAGAGGAGGTCTCTACTTGGGGAAAGGGAGGCGGGTCTTCCCAATGCATGGAGAGGGAGAGACCAAGTAGACAACGGGTAGGGAGGGGGTGTTTGTAATTTTGTGCCTTTATAGAGGTAGGTTTCTTAAGGTTTTTATACTTCAACACACTAGACTCTCCCCCCTCTCCTCCTGGAGGTTCCAATTTCCCACGGCACACCTGATGTTCGCTCACGGCACACTAGTGTGCCCCGGCACACTGGTTGGAAAACACTGTTGTAAATGATCCATTGGTAGCTATGCGAGGTGTCATCTTTTCCTCACTGATCAGAGTTGTTCTGTAAGCAGCTGTTGTGTTGAACATCAAACATTCATAAACTGCTGTTGCAGGATTCTAGTGGAATGACTCTTGTGATGCTCGCTGCTGCCGGAGGTCATGATGATATTCTTCGACTTCTCATCAGAAAAGGGGCTAAAGTTAATTGCAGACAGAAAAACGGAACAACTGCTTTGATACACGCAGCCGAAAAGGTTGGTTTCTTTTCTTCCCATTTCTTCATTTGTTTTCATGTGTTCAGGGATCTTCCACACTCTCCAGAAAGTATTTTCCTGATACTTTTGCCAGGTACAGTGATTTTAACCGAGTATAGCTGGGAATATGTTCAGCTGCTTAAGTTGCTTTGATGTGGGAAAGGGAGGGGGCTTGGTGGGTGGGTGTGGGGTTCCAGTGGTCGTGGAGCCCCCATTGAGACAATGATGGGGATGGGGAGATATGGGAAAGGGAGATCTAATCAACCACGGTCATCTCGAGGCTCGATTACTGTAATGCGCCGTACATTGGCCTACCCTTGTCGGCGATCCGGAAACTTAAGCTGGTGCAGAACGCAGCAGCACGCCTGCTCTCAGGAGCCCCAAGATCTGCGCATGTGACCCCACTCCTGCGCACACTGCACTGGCTTCCTATCGAATTCCGGGTCTCCTTCAAGGTGTTAGTTCTAACTTTCAAGGCCTTATATGGTTTGGGGCCAGTGTACCTGAAGGAGCGGCTTACCCCATACAAGCCCAAAAGATCACTGCGTTCAGAGGGGCTTAATCTACTGGAGGTGCCTGGTATTAAGATCTGCAGACTGTCGAGCACGCGGCAGAGGGCATTCACAGTGGCCGCTCCGAGCCTCTGGAACTCTCTGCCGGAGGAGACACGAGCCCTACGGGGCTTGATGGCATTCCGCAAGTCTGTGAAGACTTGGTTGTTTAGGCAGGCATTCGGCTCCGACTGATGCCTCCTATAGCTTGCCAACGTGCCATCCTGCCATGTCTTGCCACCTGCATATTGTCGCTTGCCGGGGTTTTATTGTTGGGAGTGGGGTTAAGTGGGTATATGTTGTTTTATCTGTTTTATTGATGTTTTTACTGGTTTTATGCTGTAAACCACTCTGGGCTCCAGAGAGAGTGGTCTACTAAATCGAATAAATAAATAAATAAAAATAAATAAATAATTCGTGAAAAAAACTCCAAAACGTTCTCCTGACATGGTAAATCTGAGTAACCAGGATGATGGCCCCTCCAGGTTAAGGGTGGTGCTGCTGAACGCCAGGTCTGTCAATGGAAAGACAACAACCATCCAGGATTTAATCCTGGATGAAAAGGCAGACCTGGCGTGCATTATGGAGACCTGCTTGGATGAATCTTGGGGGGGAGGGGGGAAGGGGGATTAACCTCACTCAGCTTTGCCCTCCAGATTATTCCGTGCAGCACCAGCCGAGATCTGAGGGGCGGGGAGGCAGAGTTGTAGTAGTCTATAAAGATTCCAGGAATGGTGGGAGTTGGAGTCCAAAACACCTGGAAGGTCCAAGTTTGCCCATGCCAGCTTTCGACAGAGACCTCTTCCCCTTCGCGCCCTTTCTTCCCCCTCCTGCCAAACACTTACTTTTTCTTCTACATGGCCGCTTCTGCTGCCATTTTGATCCGAGGGGGCAGCGTGAGCGTGTTCAGGAGGGGAGGGGGAGGGAGGAAGACGTGGCCCATGTGGGCGCTACTGTGCAGACTCGCCCCAGAGCAAAGCGAGACACAGCGAGCAGAGTGAGGCTGGGAAGAAGGGAGCCCGAGTGGAGAAGAAAAAGTGTTCAGCAGGAGGGGGAAGAAAGGGTATTGGAGGTTCCAATTTCCCACGGCACACCTGATGATCGCTCACGGCACACTGGTTGGGAAACACTGGACTAGGGCAATAGACACGATCGCTCCGGAGCGCCCCCTCTTAAGTAGCCGAGCTAAACCATCTCCTTGGTTCAATGAGGAGTTGGCAGTGATGAAGCGAACAAAGAGGTGGCTAGAGAGCGTGTGGCGGAAAAAGCCTAGCGAGTCAAATCGAACACGGCTACGTCTTTATCTTACATTTTTTCCTTTGACCACCAGGATTTTTCAATAACTCACTTCCTTTGCTTCTCCTCTGCCTTTATTAGGCCTGCTACTTTTATATAACCTAAAGTGTGATTTTTTTTCTTTTTCCTTTCCTTTATTACTCTCCTGTTTAAGAAATTGAATTGTTATGGCTTATACAAGATATATCAGGGCTGCCCAACTGGTGGCCCGGGGGGGGGGGCATATACGGCCCCCAGCCCCTTCCCTACGGCCCCCTAAGCTTTTTAATAAAATAAATAAATTAAATTAATATTGAAAAAAATTACCCACTTCCGGGTTTCGGAGCAAGTATCGTGAGACTACGGAAGCCACACGGGATTTCGCTCTCAACGCGAAATCTCGCTTGCGTTGAGAGCGAAATCCCGTGTGGCTTCCATAGTCTCGCGATACTCCTGTTGCTGAAATCTCAGCTACTTAATCCCTACGGCCCACGCAGACGTGATTTGTACGTTAGTAAAATATTATATTTAATTGTATGCATGCCCCTTTTGAATGCCCCCGTGCATTTAATGTTAGTAAAATATTATATTTAATTGTATGGATGGCCCTTTTGAATGCCCCCCTGCATTTAATGTTAATAAAATATTATATTTATTTTATAATTAATAATGCAACTAGGAATTGTAAGTAAATTGGAGCCGGGGCGGAACCGGGGCGGAACCGGGGTGGAACCGGGGTGGGGGCAGACCCTAGGGCCCCCCAGGTCATCAGTGACCGGAATTCAGGCCCCTGGGCCGGTAGAAGCTGGACAGCCCTGAGATATATCATACATAGCATATGATGATGAAGAGCGCATTTGTGACGGTATAATTACTTTTTATGATCAGGTTTTTTTTCCTATTTAGGTTCATCATATTCATTATGTCAACTGGGTGTTTTTTCCCCTTGCAGAACAATCTAACGACTGTAGCTCTCCTCGTGGAAGTTGGGGCCTGCATGAATTTGCAGCAAAATAGTGGTGAAACGGCTTTAATGAAGGTATATGCTGTCAACATGACTTTTGATATGTATCCTCGTACAATGATGAATGTGGATATACTTTCCTGTATACAGAGATTTATTTGTTAAAACTTCTAAATTATCTTATTATCAGAAGTATGAGCCATATTTTAATACTGGAAGTTCCTAAGTCACCATTGATCCATATGTCACACTACTAAATGACATATCTTTGTGATGGTAATATAGCTCTGCATTACGCATACATTTAAAGTCCTGTCTGTTTATATATTAGAGTAGTGGTTCTCAACCTGTGGGTTCCCAGATATTTTGGCCGTCAACTCCTAGAAATACTAACAGCTGGCAAACCGACTGGGATTTCTGGGAATTGTAGGCCAAAACACCTGGGGACCCACAGGTTGAGGACTACTGTATTAGAGTAATACTTGCTTCAGTAATTTTAGTGCTTGTTAGGGGATGGAGAGAGCCAATGGACCCATTAATGTGGGAGCAATTGATTTATTCTAAGAATAATTTTCCAAATTGGAATGGAGATTACTGAAGATGAAACTATGAAAGGTCAGGATCCACCATCAGAATTGATCCTTAGCATTAAATGGGAACCATCTTGGAAAGGAAGATCAGTTGTGGTTACTTTTCAAAATGAAAGACTTGGATATTATCAGAAATATTTTTTAAAATTAACTAGGTATTTTTAATTACAAAAATGTGAGTCGAGCACTGAGAGGGTTAAATGGATGTCATGACCCAGCAAATGCTGCAGTTCAATATAAGCAGGTGTGCCTGTAGCTTAGTATGCCCCAGTGTTAGTTTGCCTCAGTATGGGAACACCTTAGAGTTAGTAGGCCTCTGTATGAGAGACCTGGTGTGAGAAGGCCCCTGGTTGATGACCTCGTGTGTAAAGCTCCACTGTGAAGGCTGCTGTGTGTAAAAGGCTACTGTGTGAAAAGCTGTCGATCAATATAAGCAGGGGTGCTTGTAGCTTAGTAGCCCTCAGTGTGTGAGAAGTCTCTGTGGGAGCAAGGCCTCAGTGTGTTAGTAGGCTTCAGTATGAGAAGGCCTCAGTGCTAGTTTGGCTCAGTATAGGAGAGGTGTCAGTCTGAGAAATCCCTCAGTGTGAAAAGGCCTCAGTGAGAGAAAGGCCTCAATATATGAGAGGTGTCAGTCTGAGAAATCCCTCAGTGTGAGAAGGCCTCAGTGGGAGAAAGGCCTCAATATATGAGAGGTGTCAGTCTGAGAAATCCCTCAGTGTGAGAAGGCCTCAGTGGGAGAAAGGCCTCAGTGTTAGTTTGCCTCAGTATATGAGAGGTGTCAGTCTGAAAAATCCCTCAGTGTGAGAAGGCCTCAGTGGGAGAAGGCCTCAATATATGAGAGGTGACAGTCTGAGAAATCCCTCAGTGTGAGAAGGCCTCAGTGGGAGAAAGGCCTCAGTGTTAGTTTGCCTCAGTATAGGAGAGGTGTCAGTCTGAGAAATCCCTCAGTGGGAGAAGGCCTCAGTGGGAGAAGGCCTCAGTGTTAGTTTGCCTCAGTATATGAGAGGTGTCAGTCTGAAAAATCCCTCAGTGTGAGAAGGCCTCAGTGGGAGAAAGGCCTCAATATATGAGAGGTGTCAGTCTGAGAAATCCCTCAGTGTGAGAAGGCCTCAGTGGGAGAAAGGCCTCAGTGTTAGTTTGCCTCAGTATATGAGAGGTGTCAGTCTGAAAAATCCCTCAGTGTGAGAAGGCCTCAGTGGGAAAAAGGCCTCAATATATGAGAGGTGTCAGTCTGAGAAATCCCTCAGTGTGAGAAGGCCTCAGTGGGAGAAAGGCCTCAGTGTTAGTTTGCCTCAGTATATGAGAGGTGTCAGTCTGAGAAATCCCTCAGTATGAGAAGGCCTCAGTGTTAGTTTGCCTCAGTATAGGAGAGGTGTCAGTCTGATAAATCCCTCAGTGTAGAAAGGCCTCAGTGTTAATAGGCCTTGTTGTGAGAATGCCTGGTGTCAGAGGTTTCAGAGAGACAAGTCCCAGGTTGAAGGCCAGTATGTGTGACGGCTGCTCTGTGTATAAAGCTACTGTGTGAAGTTCCTGTATAACTTTGGTGTGAGAAGAGGCTCTGTGAGAGCAAAGCTGTTTATCTGCATGAGAAAGAAGTCCAGCACAGAAGCAAAGAAGGAAGTATAAAGAACTTTATTTGTGTTATGGAAACCTTGTTCTTGTAAATAGTACTCTCTCGGCATTACTTCGCGAACGAAGATTCTTAGGAAGTACTCATCCCACGCTTTTTACAAGCGCGTTGATGACCAAAAAGGCCAATCTGAGATAGGCAAGTCCGGTTGCAGAAAGCATAGCAGAAAGTCTCCTTGGGTGACGTTGTTTCCAAATTGCGGTTCTTTCTGCGTTGTCGTTTCTCTTCGAGACCCATTCGGCGTGTCTTCTCGAAAGAGGCCGCAGCATTGTGGATAGTGCGTCTCCATGCCTCCCGATGTGAGGCCAGGGTGGACCATTGTTGGTGATCAATCTGGCCGGGCCTGAGATGTTGTTTCAGGGAGTCCTTATATCTCTTTTTTGGGGCGCCTCTCTTGCGCTGACCCGTGGCGAATTCACCATAGAGTAGTATCTTTGGGAGTCGGTGGTCCTCCACTAGAGACGTGCCCTGCCCAGCGCAGCTGTGTTCTCAATAGCATGGCCTCAATGCTGGTGATCCCTGCTTGCTCAAGGACAGCAACATTCGTCACATAGTCGGTCCAGTGTATATTTAGGATTGTGCGAAGACAGCGCTGATGGAAGCGTTTGAGGAGTCGTAGGTGTTGGCGATAGGTGACCCATGTTTCAGACCTATAAAGGAGAATAGACAGTACGATAGCTCTGTACACACTGATTTTGGTGCTTTGCCTCAGGTGCTTGTTGCTCCAGACTCTTCCGATTGCACTCTATGCCTTTCCTAATCTGTGATCTATCTCTTTGTCAATCTTGGCGTCTGAAGAGATGATGCTTCCCAGGGAGGTGAACTGCTGAACGGACTTGCACATTCAACAAACATGTAATTGCCTCGTGTATTAGCTCTTGCTTTCTCCTTTTCTCAATGCAGGCTTGTAAAAGAGGAAATTATGACATTGTCCGTCTTATGATTGAAAGTGGTGCAGACTGCAATTTATTATCAAAGCATCAGAGCAGTGCCCTCCATTTTGCCAAACAGTGCAATAACTTACTAGTGTATGAACTCCTCAACGGCCACTTGGCTACGTAAGTAGTTGCTTTGCTCACGATTTTTTTAAAAAGTTAACCATCAATTGAAGTTAAGTATGGGGAAAGGAACTGTATTTGCTGATTTATTTATTTTTTTTTACTTGGATGACTCTTGTATGACCTATGCATTAAGGAAATTAATAAAATTTATAGTTACGAGGGCGGGTCAATACGTCCATGACTTTTTGAATGAAACACAGGGGGGTTTTTTTAATTAAAAAATCATTTTATTTATCAACGTCGTCTCCTTTGAGCTCTATACACTTTGTCCAACGTTTCTCCAATTTTTTTATCCCTTCCAAAACATAAGGTCATCAAAATAGGTATTTGTTTGTGAGATGATTTCATTGTTGGAATCAAATTTTCTTCCGTCGAGCCATTTCTTCAGGTTTGGAAACAAGAAATAGTCACTCGGGGCTAAATCCGGAGAGTAGGGCAGATGAGGGAGCAATTCCTATCCCAATTCATGGATTGTTGCCATGGCAACTGTCACATGTGTGCTCCCTTGCATTGTCCTGGTGCAAAAGAACTTTTTTCTTAGCCAAATGCGGCCGTGTCTCCCCCAAAAAAAATCCTCATTAAATCGACCCAATAAGTTGGCATAATATCCGCCATTGATTCTTTTACCCTTTTGAAGGTAGTCAATTTGGATTATATCACGTGCATCCCAAAAACCGGTCGCCATGACTTTATACGGCTACAACAAAATTCAGTAAACCACTTTTTTACCATTGAAATTGATGGTGCAGAGTCCCCATAGTATTTATCAAGCTTAGCCTTGATTTGAGTGATGGATTTTTTCTGGAAAAAATAATGCTTAATGAGCACACAAAATTCACTTTTTCCCATTTGCTCCTCAAATCAGGCGGTAGTCTGCTCTCAATGGCTGTCAAACACAAACTAAATGACGCAGCTTGTTCAAATTTTGACAGGAGTCAACTGACAGGTGCCTGTTGACAGGAGCAGTGTTGCCCTTTCAGTTAAGAGGCGGGAAATCCAAAAAGTCACGGACTTATTGACCCGCCCTCGTACATTTGCGGAGAGACGAAATAAACTCAAATACTGAAAGTATAAGGGAACTTGACACATTCCTAAACAAAAATATGACGATGTCATCCACCATAGCTTTAAGTAATGAGTACTGACAGTAATTAGTTCCTTTCTCCAATAATTAGGGCATAGTTAAGTTACTTTGTGGTTGTCTCTTACCTAAGGAAAATCTCACTCCTTTTGTGCTAAGGTTTGACAGGCACAAGGGGTAGAGTAACAAATATGTGTGCACTGTTCTGATACATTCAGGTGTGTTTTTAGAAAATAAAAAGCACATATTTCACTGCATAATCGCCACCCTCGCATAATCGTTGCACTCGTGTTTTTTCAGTTTCAAAAATTGTCTTTCATCACATAAACTCTTTCGGTCCAACTTACCTATCTGAACGTATCTCCCCTTATGAACCATCTAGGACAGTGTTTCCCAACCTTTTTTTTAACTGCGGCACACTTTTAACATTAAAAAAATCCTGGGGCACACCACCAACCAAAATGACACAAAATGACACTCTAACACAGTAATACATATTGTTAATTGACCTTTAGTTTTGGAGTTGTAGTTCACCTATATCCAGAGAGCACTGTGGATTCAAACAATGGTGGATCTGGACCAAACTTGGCAAGTGGGCCCCTCAGGCAGTAGAGCAGGCCGAGGGCCGCCACCAAGCCCAGGGTCCGGCCCAGGGTCCCGCCGCCAGCCTCAGCCGCTCCCATTGCCACGGGTAGCGGCTCACGGGCGAAAGGGGCGGCAAGGGAGAGGGAGAAGGCGGCAATTCCCCACTCTCCGCCATGACTCCGGCCCCTCACTCACTGAGGCCGCGCGGAGGAGGAGGAGGAGCATGAGCGTTGGACGGGCTGAATCCGGAGAATAGGGCAGATGAGGGAGCAATTCCTATCCCAATTCATGGATTGTTGCCATGGCAACTGACACATGTGTGCTCCCTTGCATTGTCCTGGTGCAAAAGAACTTTTTTCTTAGCCAAATGCGGCCGGCTGTCCCCGTCCCCCCCAAAACCCTCATTAAATCGACCCAATAAGTTGGCATAATATCTGCCATTGATTCTTTATACCCTTTTGAAGGTAGTCAATTTGGATTATATCATGTGCATCCCAAAAAACGGTCACCATGACTTTATACGGCCACAACAAAATTCAGTAAACAACTTTTTTACCATTGAAATTGATGGTGCAGAGTCCCCATAGTATTTATCAAGCTTAGCCTTGGTTTGAGTGATGGAAGCCCTGTCTGAAGCCCGTCCACCGCTCATGCTCCTCCTCCTCTGCGTGGCCTCAGCGAGCGAGGGCCGGAGTCATGGCAAAGAGCGGTGCCGGGGACGGGGGCCACTCTTGGCCATGACTCCCGCTCCTCGCTTGCTGAGGCTGCGCAGAGAAGGAGGAGCATGAGCGGTGGACGGGCTGAAGCCCCGCCCACTGAAGCCCGTCCACCGCTCATGCCCCTCGCTCGCTTAGGCCGCGCAGAGGAGGAGGAGCATGAGCGGTGGATGGGCTGAAGCCCCGCCCACTGAAGCTTGCCCACTACTCATGCTCCTCCGCGCGGCCTCAGCGAGCGAGGGGCCGGAGTCATGGTGGAGAGCAGCGCCAGGGATGGGGGCCGCTCTCCGCCATGACTCCTGCCATGACTCAATTAGGCAGGAGCAAGCTTCTGCCGCTGGGAAGGGGGCAGGGCCCAAGCGACGCCACCCTTCCCTCCTCCCTCCCTCGATTGGAAGCTGGGGAAGGAGGCGGTGCCCCAGCCCCTTCTTCTTTTTCTTCGCCACCGCCCGGCCCTTCCTCCCCCTCCCCAAGCAGCAGGAGTTTGGCAGGAGGGGGAGAAAGGGGGGGGGAGACGTTTTTTGCGGCACACCAGCTGATCCGTCACGAACAGTAGTGTGCCACGTCACACTGGTTGGGAAACACTGATCAAGGATGTTAAGATCCTCCGGGGAGGCCCTGCTCTCGCTCCCGCCTTCCTCGCAGATGTGTTTGGCGGGGACGAGAGACAGGGCCTTCTCGGTGGTGGCCCCTAAACTGTGGGAGAGAAGCTCGCCCCCCTCCGTGTTGTCTCTCCGAAGGCAGGTGAAAACCTAGCTTTTTGAACAGGCTTTTCCGAGCACAGCATAGCTCTATGAATTTACGGAATGACCCGATGATGAATTGAATGGTATCACGACATGGTTCACGCGCACGATAACGTTTTTAGGCTATACGGTTTTCAATGTTTTGTAATATTTTAAATTTTAATTTTATACTGTATATTAATGGTTATTGCTTTCTTAGTTTGTTTGTAATTGTGTAGCACAGCAGTTCTCGTTTGTGCCTGGAGGACAGGGGCTAGGACCCGGGGTTCCATTGGCATTGGGGCCTGCAGCTGCAGAGACAGATTCAGAAGAGGATTTAGAAGGGTGGGAAGGACAGTTTCCCATCAGCGGGCCTCCTTCGCCCACAGAAAGTTTGGCATGGGAAGAGCTGTGTTTTGGCCCTGACGTAGACATAGATAACCAGGTGCAAATGGAAGACAGTGATAGTGGGAGTTATGAGCACCCGGGGGGGAGAGGGTCACAGGAGCTCTTGAGTGAAAACATGGATGAAAGCGCCTGGGAAGATTCTAGGGAGGAGAGCTCTCATGTAGATAGCGACCCAGCTGCTGAGAGACAAGGTCGAACCTTTGATAGGCGAAGTAGCATTGAGTCTGGGAGAAGGGGATGGCACTGCAGCCTAGACAGGCTGAGGTCCGTCAGTAGAGACTGGAGACGACGGGGCCTAGAGCGTCGGGGACCTCGGCCGAACGATTAAGTAGAACAGGCGTGGGAACACATCCCCAGTGCTTCGGCCACGTCTCACCTGAGTAGGCGTGAAGCGAAGTGAGTCCACGGAGCGAAGTTAGCTAGTGGTCATCAAGTCTTGCCTTGCATTTGCCTTGCCTTGTTTCCTGATCCGCATAGTTGCGCGGAGCCATGCCAAGCCTTTGGATTATTTTGCCAAGCTGTTTTGGACATTGTTTGCTTCAAGCCTTTGGGATTGCTTTATCATTCTATGGACAATTTACTCTTTGAACTGTTTCTATATTCAATAAAGTAGTTAGCCTTCAGTCCGTCTCTGTGTGTGTGATTAAGGGGGCCGGTCAAGTCCGTGCATCGTGACAAATTGTTACTGTGCTGTGGCATTGAATTATTGCCAATTGTCAACCGCCCTGAGTCGCCCTCGGGCTGAGAAGGGTGGTATAGAAATATCCTAAATAAATTAATAAATAATAATAATACACGTTATTTATATTCTGCTCTTCTCACCCCGAAGGGGACTCAGAGCGGATTACAGGTACACATACTTAGCAGACAATCCCTGCTGTTACCACAATACACAACATATAGATGAACAGAGGCAAACTCTGGCCACCAAGGGGAGCTGACGCACTCCTCAAATCTCAGCGTTCTCAGCATTCCTCAGCATTCCTGGAGTTCTTTAATGGCCTCAAAATTCAGTCAAAATTTTCCTCCCCACTTATTTATTTATTTATTACCTTTTCTCTCCCCAAGGGGAGACTACTTGACAGATGCAAAAACACTTCAACAATTAAAATACATTAAAAATACAGGCAAACTTAAAGTTGCAAAGGTCTCCTACTTGACAGATGCAACTGTCTTTCAGGCTGCAAGGTCAACAGCAAGCCCAAAGGTCGAGCACCCACCTCGACCTGGGCAGGCCTCGAACTCATGACCTACTGGTCAGAGAGATCTTATGCAGCTGACACTTAGCCAGCTGTGCCACATTCCCATAATTGTCGCATGGGATAGTTCTGTTCGTCACACCGCCTAAGAGTAAACAGAGCAGCAATGTATTCAGCGGTAGCTTACACACATTGCGAGCCATGAGCTTCAAATAATGGCTGCACCCCATGTTTTTTCTTTAAACTCCATACTGTTCAGGCTGACTCAGGTAAATCTGACTCTTTTGTGTGAATGTGGCTGTTTCCATGCCGACTGTTGAGAAAATGTTTTATTTCTGTAGAATTAAACCAAAACTGACATAGCAATTCTGCATTTGTTTACGTTTTTTAGGCTCTCCCGAGTTGCCGAAGACACAATCAGTGAATATTTTGAAGCTCGTCTTAATTTGATGGAACCTGTATTTGACATTGCGTGCCACAGGCTTTGCGAGGGACCGGATTATTTCTTTGAATTCACCTACAAGCCCCCACAGACTGTGTCTGAAGGTTGGTGTTTTTAAAAACACATTATTTTCATTAGTAGAGAAATAAACAGAGAATCCAAGTGGAATTGAGGCTGTCAATATAGAAGTTCTTTTGCCTCGGAGAGATGCAAAAACTGCATTAACTTTGAATTTTTGTGACATAATCTTTTGGGAACAGTTGAGTTTATCTGAAATTGCCAGTAGCACAGGGGTCGGGAGCCTTTTTGACTCAGAGAGCCATGAAAGCAAAATATTTGGAAATTTATTTCAGTGAGAGCCACATAATATATATAATGTATTTTAAGACTGAATTCAACTAAATGTGAGTCTATACGTACATACTATGAGAAAAGGATTCCCCCGGCAGATTGACGGGACACTTCAGACCTGGCTCTGCAAAAGGCACGCTCAGGACTCTGGGAAGGAAGAGAAGATGGAAGGAAGGAAGGGGAAAGAAAGAAAGAGGAAATAAAGGAGAGAAGGGGAGAGGAAGAAAGAAAAGAAGAACGAACTACGGAAAAGGAAGAAAAGAATACCAGGAGAGAGACAAGGAGAGGAAAAGAAAGAAGGAAATGGGGAGGAAAGGAAAGGGTAAAGAAAGGAAAGGGAGTGAGGAAAAAGTAAAATAATGAAGGGGAAAGAAGAAAAGAAAGAAGGGGAGAGAAAGGGAAGTGAAAAGGAAGGAAGGAGAAGAAAGGAAGACTTGGAAAAGAATAGAAGGAAGGAAGGAAGAGGGAGAATGGTGGAAAGAAAGAAGGGGAGAGAGGGAGGGAAAAGGAAGGAATGAGAAGGAAAGGAAGACGGGGAAAAATAGAAGAGGAAGGAAGGGGGAAAGAAAGACAGGAAATAAAGGAGTGAGGGGGAGGAAGAAAGAAAAGAAGAAGTATGGAAAAGGAAGAAAAGAAAAGCAGGCGAGAGACAAGGAGGAGAAAAGAAAGAAGGAAATGGGAAGGGAGGAAAGGAAAGGGGGAAAGGAAGGAGTGAGGAAAAAGTAAAATAATGAAGGGAAAAGAAAGGTTGGGAGAGAGGGGGAAGTGAAAAGAAAGGAAGGAGAAGGAAAAGAAGATTGGGAAAAAGAATAGAAGAGGAAGGAAGGCAGAGGGAGGGAGAATGGAGGAAAGAAGGAAGGGGAAAGAGAGAGGGAAAAGGAAGGAGATAAGGAAAGGGTAAAGGGGGAGGAAGAAAGGAAGGAAGAGGAAGGAAGGGAGAATTGAGGAAAGAAGGAAGGGGAGAGGGAAGGAAAAGGAAGGAGAGAAGGAAAGGGTGAAGGGGGAGGAAGGAAGAGGGAGAATTGAGGAAAGAAGGAAGGGGAGAGAGGGAGGGAAAAGGAAGGAGAGAAGGAAAGGGTGAAGGGGAGAAAGAAAAAGGAAGAGGGAGAATGGAGGAAAGAAGGAAGGGGAGAGAGGGAGGGAAAAGGAAGGAGAGAAGGTGAAGGAAAGGGTGAAGGGGGAGGGAGGAAGGAAGAGGGAGAATGAAGAATGTGTCACTCCTCCCCACTGCATGCTGGGAAACCGAGTCCCCGGCTGCTCTGGAGAGCCAGATGCAATCATGAAAAGAGCCACATCTGCCTCCCGAGGCATAAGTTCCTGACCCCTGCCGTAGCAAAAGAAGATGGTTGTGAAACAACAAAAGCCTAGCCGGCAATCATAGAATCATAGAGTTGGAAGAGACCACAAGAGCTATGCAGTCCTGCTCCATTCCATGCACAAATATTGTGGTAAAGATATATACACCCCACTTGCCTAGCTTCCAATAGACCTAACCATCTAATTAAGAGAAGAATAAATCAGGGCCAGCTAACACCTCCCAACAAAGGAACCCCCAGGCAGCAATCAGCCAGGCTTTGAAGCTACAAGGCCATTAAATTGTTTGCCTTTCTCTTCCTCTTAGTTAATTTTTCTCAAGCTATAGTCTCAAAATTCAGCTGGGAAAACAATTTAATGGGAGTTGCCGCTCTCCTGCCGATCTCTTTCTGAACTTAACAGGAGTGCGTCTTTTAGAATTGATTGACAGAATAGCTGACTGGCATACGGGCAACGAAACAAGTTCTGATCTATTTATTTATTTTATTTACGGCATTTTTGTGATCTATTTTATTTTATTTGCGGCATTTTTGTGATCTATTTATTTTATTTTATTTGCGGCATTTTTGTGATCTATTTATTTATTTTATTTACGAAATAAAAAATGCCATAAAACTATCCATTTACCTTCTGTGGCATGAGCTTTCCTTGAGTTAAGAGACAATATTTGTGAACCGGAAAGTCATGCTATTTTGGGAATATTACTTAAAGTTAAGTAAAATGTTCAAGTTGGCTTTTAAGATAGGGTAAGAATGTTTTCCCCCCAGTTTCGGTACAATACTTGATTGTTTTCCCACAGGATCCGGAATTCTTTTATTCATTTTCCATGCAAACTTTTTTGGAAAAGAGGTTGTTGCTCGACTTTGTGGACCATGCAGTGTGCAAGCTGTGGTTTTGAACGACAACTTCCAACTGCCTGTGTTTCTGGTAAAAAATTTCATGTTTTGTTTCCTCTGTAATTTATGTATGTATGTATGTATTTATTTGCATCATTTATACCCCGCCCATATCAGCCCAAGGGCGGCGAACAATCGGCACAATTCGATGCCATCACCAAAACAAACATCAATCGAATAAAAACATAGCATACCAACATCTAAAACAGGGGTGGGCAATTATTTTTCCAAGGGGCCACACGAGAGCCAAAAAATATTATGGAAGCGGCTTATTCGACCTGGCGACCCGGAAGATGATCAAGTCTTCCGGGTCGCCAGGGCAATCAGCCCCCGCAGGTCGCCAAGTGCTCCTGCTGCAGGCCCGGATCGCCTCCAGGGATGCAGGCACTGCAAAACCACTGCTCCTCCGGCCTGTCTGCCGACACAGGCCCCACAAAGCCCCCGATGGGATGGCGGCAGCAGCACCCCCTTCCTCTTGGCCCCACCCCCAGCACCCTTCTCCCCGGGCCGGACAGAATCGGCTGCCGGGCCGCATCCGGGCCGCAGGCCGTAGGTTGCCCACCCCTAATTTAAAACATCAACACATTAAAATAATGAACCCTAAAATTTTCAAAATGCTAAAAGAAACTCTGTCGTCATATTCAGTCCATTGTCCATTCCGTGCTCTTTGTCCTTCCAAGGTCATTTCCAATTCCATTGACTAACTAAGCTGAAGCTCCAAACAGATGTCAATTTCCCCCCCAAAGATTAGTTCATTCCTTTGGAGTTTTTTCCAAATTTTTATTGAGTTTTCGAAAGGACACAGCTTACCCCCTGCTAAAAATTATTAGTTCATATTTTTTTACAAATATTTTGCCATTCAATGCTGAAGCTTGCTTTATTGTGTGATGACTACTGTAGTACTGTAGTAAATATGGGTTGCTTACCTGTAACCGTAGTTTCCCGAGTGGTCGGCTGTGAATCGCACCTATGGTATTTCCTGCGCCTGCGCAGACAGTTCGCAATCTTTTAAAAAGTTATTATCACTTTAAATGGTAGCCCCACCCACACTCCCCTCGAGCATATATATAGCCAGTGGGAGGGGCTGCCACCTCAGATCCTTTACTCCGCCGCAAAAGCAGCTTGAAGGACTGAGGCATGACATCAGGGGGGAGGATGGGCGGGAGTGTGCTATTCACAGCCGACCACTCGGGGAAACTACGGTTACAGGTAACAGGTGAAGAAAGCCGCTGAAACTATATTTCCTAGTTTCAAAAAAGGGAGGTGGCAGACATCGTTGCCTTACTACCGGATATTTGCCTTTACAAATATTTTGCCATTCAATGCTGAAGCTTGCTTTATTGTGTGATGACTACTGTAGTTCTGTAGTACTGTAGTAAGTGAACGTGCTGCCTGAAAGCAGCATTTGGAGGATATTGTTGCTCAGTGCATGCCCTTCAGCGCCATACCTAGAGTCGCCAGGCACCCGTTCTGCCTTCTCATCATCTCCCTCCCTCCCTCCCAGCCCCGCAGAGCCAACCATCCTGGGAGGACAGAGCAGCTCCCTCAGCGGATCCACCAGGTGAGTGCCTAGGCCAAGATCTGACGGGGCATTAATGCCATACTTATCGATTCCTTGCCTTTGGGCTTATTTCTTGATGATAGAAAGTGCAGTATTCATTGCCCTTCCCAGTCCCTGCCCATCAGAATCCATATATACAAGTTGCTCATTCCTTCAAAGAGACATTTAGGGCAAAGCTCTGTTCGCCGTGTTTAGTGGATCCCATTGGTCAGAATCTGTAAGGACCCAGGAGGAGCACTGTGCGCAACCAGAGCATTGGCGTAGTTATTTAGTGCTGCATTTTAAAACAAATCAATATACTAACAGAATACTAGTGTGGGGGTTCAGATGTGCATCGGGTGCTCTTGCCAGTATCCCATTTTGCATCTTCTGAATTCAGTAACAGGGTTTCTTAGCACCCTTGCTATATAGTTAATTACATGTAAAGTTACCATATATATTCGAGTATAAGCCCAGTTTTTCCGCCCTGAAAAAGCCCCCCTCGGCTTATCCTTGAGTCAAGGTTATTTATTATTTTACTCTATTACTATTATTACAATTGAATTATTTTACTCTATTATTATTATTACATTATTTTTCTCTATTATTGCCATTGTTATATTTACTATCTTTCTCTATTATTGTTATTACATTTATTATTTTACTTTATTATAATTGTTATTACAGTTATTTTACTCTATTATGATTACATTTATATTATTTTTTCTATTATTTTTATTACATTTATTATTTTACTCTATTATTACATTTATTATTTTACTTTATTATAATTGTTATTACAGTTATTTTACTCTATTATGATTACATTTATATTATTTTTCTATTATTTTTATTACATTTATTATTTTACTTTATTACATTTATTATTTTTATTATATTTTATTATTTTTACTTTATTATAATTACATTTATATTATTTTTTTCTATTATTTTTATTACATTTATTATTTTATTACATTTATTATTTTATTTTTAATTGTATTTTTTTACTTACATTTTACATTTATTTTATTTTTATAATTTTTATTACATTTATTATTTTACTCTATTATTATTTTACATTTTATTTATTATTTTTATCACAATTATTTTATTTTATTATTACATTTATATTATTTTTTCTATTATTTTATTACATTTATTATTTTACTCTAGTATTATTGGAAGGATATGTGAGCACATTTACATTGAAGGTTAGAATAATGGTTTAATCAGTTAGACAGTCTCGTCTTAAATTAGTTTTATGTAAATGTTCAAAGACATTTAACCTACTGATGCCTCAATTAATGTAATTTTATCGTTATCTATTTTTATTTTGAAAGTTAGCAGTAGCTGCTTCATTTCCCACCGTCGGCTTATACTCCAGTCAATACGATTTCCCTGTTTTTTTTGTGGTAAAATTAGGTGCTCCGGCTTATATTTGGACAGACTTATACTCTAGTATATACGGTACATTATATAGATAATGATATAGGATTCCAGCCTATAATTTATTTTACCTTTTATTTTATAGGTTTACATTCCATTTCAAAATTGTTGTGTGTCCCAATTAACTTGTAATTGAGCAAAATACAATTTTTGTAAATACAATCCTTTTTCAATAGTAGCCAATCAGATATCTCAATGAGGTGCGATTAAGGTAGTATCTCGTTCTCATTTAAGATTCCTAGCTATTGGCTTTCAGTAATGTAGTGCTGTGGAACGGGAAGATTGAATCAAGTCAGTAATAGGTCTGTTTCTGCATAAGGGTGAGGAAAAACAAGAGAGCTATCCTCTCATATACATCATTAAATAAGTTCTCACCCTCGTCAATATTTTCTTCAATACTGCATTACCATGCAAAGGGCTTTGCTCTTGTCATATCATCTCTTAAAACAGTGTTTCCCAACCTTTTTTGAGCCGTGGCACAGTTTTTACATTTGCAAAATCCTGGGGCACACCACCAACCAAAATGACACAAAATGACACTCTAACACAGTAATACATATAGTTAATATGTTTTTCAATGTATTTATACACTCAGTGTGAAACCTGGGCCTCTTTCGATGAACACAACATAGATATCCTGGCAGGAATGGCAGAAAGACACAAACTTCCCACACAGAACTCCCATAACCAAGAGAAAATGCTATAAGGGTTTGGGAGTTGTAGTTCACCTATATCCAGAGAGCACTGTGGACTCAAACAATGTTGGATCAGGACCAAACTTGGCATGAATACTCAATATGCCCAAATATGAACGCAGATGGAGTTCAGGGAAAATAGACCTTGACATTTGGGAGTTGTAGTTGCTGGGATTTATAGTTCCCCTACAATCAAAGAGCATTCTGAACCCCACCAATGATAGAACTCGGCCAAACTTCCCACACAAAACCCCCAGGAGGCAAGAGGAGGTCTCTACTTGGGGAAAGCGAGGTGGGCCTTCCCAGTGCATGGAGAGGGAGAGACCAAGTAGATAACAGGTGGGGGGGTGTGTGTTTGTAATTTTGTGCCTTTATTGAGGTAGGTTTCTTAGGGTTTTTATACTTCAACACACTAGACCAGGGATGGGCAATTACCGGCCCTCCAGGTGTTTGGGACTTCAACTCCCAGGTGTTTGGGAGCTGGTAAACTGGCCCAGAAATCCACCCTAAGAGCTGGATAAACTGGCTAGGATTTCTGGGAATTGAAGTCCAAAACACCTGGAGGGCCGGTAATTGCCCACCCCTGCACTAGACTCCCCCCCCCTTGGAGGTCCCAATTTCCCACGGCACACCTGATGATCACTCACGGCACACTAGTGTGCCCCAGCACACTGGTTGAGAAACACTGTCTTAAAAGAATGATTTCATTGATAGGGAATTAAGAGAAACAGGCCGAATTCATAACAGTTATGTGGTTGAAAGTTTAGGTTTGTTCTACTGCGAATCGTCTCTTTGAACTCAAGTACGATATGATTTCGGAGATGTATAATCAATTGTTCTCTTTTAAAAAAATTTTTTAGGATAGTCACTTTATTTATTCCTTCAGTCCTATCCCTGGCCTCAACAAACTTTACATAAGATTGGTAGAAGCTCCTACCGCCAAGGTGAGAAATGTAAATATGTGTATGTACATGTATTGTTGCAATATGCATGCATATGTTTTGAAATGCGTGTCATCTTTCAAGAAAGAATACACAAGTCAGTGCTTCAGTGCAATAGGTGTTCTGCATGGCGGCCTGAGCAATACCCTGAGCCTTTTGCCAATCCCGCCAGGCCTTCCATAGACCCTTTGAAGCCACCCTCCCACAGCAAGCACATCATGGGGCACTTGCCCATTTCCCTATTACCTATGAGGTAATAATTTGAGTGGTTGTGGGGCGGAGGACTTTGTGACAATGGAGGAAGAGAATACCAACCTCTGAAGCAAAAAGAAATGAAGACATGCTTGCATTGGGTTACTGAATATACTCCAGAAGACCTCATCTGTAAGTTGTCTTATGTTATCTGTGGTTTATTTTATGCTGTGTGTCAGCGGTTCTCAACCTGGGGGTCGCGACCCCCAGGGTGGTCGTTGGGCTATTTTCAGCAGGTCACGAAGCTGCTTTGGTTGGCCCTGCCCCCCCCCCCAAATGACTGCCAACCCTCTGTGCCAGCCAAAAAGCTAGCACTCCTGGTCAGCTCCTCCTCCTGCTCTTCCCACAGGGCTGTGGGGTGCCAAGAGGAGCTTGCGGGAAATAGCATGCACGGGAAGAAGGTTCACCTTGCCATCTGGGCAGCCTTTCTGCCTGGCCCCCACGCCATTTCCAGCTGGGAAGCACGTGGGGGCCAGGCGGAGGACTTCCCTCACGGCCCTGGGCCCTGCCGTTTGGGCAGCTTTTCTGCCTGGCCTACGCCCCTTTCCCAGCTGGGAAGTGCGTGGGGGCCAGGTGGATTGCTGCTGGTGTGGCCTGGCCATCCATAGAGTGCCATGGCTGCCCGACACTCACCCCCTTCCAAGCTCAGGAGGGGCAGAACCAGGCAGAGGGCTCCACACGGTATGGCAGTCTGTGGAGTCTGTACCGTCCAGCCCTCACCCTCTGCCAAGCTCATCATCGTCGGTCCAGATTCCAGGTCTGCGGAAGTCAGAGCTGAATTGGTTGAAGTAGCAACAAAAATATGGTTGGGGGTCACCACAACATGAGGAACTTTATTTTTAGGGGTCACGGCATTAGAACGGTTGAGAACCAATGCTGTATGTGAAGTTGTCTTTATTAACTTTGTTGTGTTATATTTTAACACAAAATACAGGAAGGGGTCAGGCTCCTGGATCTGCCTCTGCTTCTGTCTTTGCTTCCCTCCCTCGCTTGCTCACTCACCAGCTCTCCCTCTATTGCTCTAACTCACCCAGCGGCAAAGGCAGTGGTGGCAGATCCAGGAGCCTGGCCTCCACTTTCCTGCCTCCTCCGGGCCATGGCTCCCTACCCTGCTCATCCTGGCAGCAAAGACCACCCTCGCGCGCTCACTCACTCACTTTCCTTTGCCGCCGGGATGAGGATGCAGGGACTGGAGCAGGGTTGGGCAATTATTTTTTCCAAGGGGCCACACGAGAGCCAAAAAATATTATGGAGGGCCGCACCTAAAGCCTGAACTGCATTCTAATCTACATTATTTATTTATTTATTAACTATATTTCCTATATATTACACATTAATATTAACATTAATATATCAAGAAATATTCATATATTATTAGTATTAATATCATAATTATATCGTAGTGTATATATATAGACATAATATATTGAAATTATAATATATAACATTATATTATTTATTATATTATAATAAAATTATTATAAAATAATAATAAAAACCACTAAAATAAAATGAAATTCAAGAAGACAAGGTGCAAACCTCAAGAGAGGAAAGATCCCAAGATGGAATGACCCAGCCCAGATGGATGCAAGGACTAAGCACGCCCCCCGCCCGCCCCAGAAGAGGCCAAGAGGAAGAGGGCACCCGGTTCCTGACTTCTATCCACCTCTGGCTCCAGTACCCCCTTGGAGTTTCTGCTCCGAAACAAAAAGAATCTGAATTAGGAAGGCAGGGGGAAAAGCAGAAGCAGGCACACTCAAGTTCTTTAGGAAACCCCACAAGTTCCTGGGAAAAGCTGGCTGCGTTTTCTCATGGGGAGGGCTTGGTTGATTATTCCTTGCATCCAAAAGGCTACGGAGCCCTCCCCACGAGAAAACGCAGCCAGCTCTGCTTTTCCCCCTGCCTCCTTCCCAAGGAAACCCTCCACCAGGCAGGCTCCCTCCCTCGCTCTCACCTCTGGACTTCGGGTGCTGCTCACCTTTTGGATGCAAGGAATAATCAACCAAGGCGAGGGAGGAAGAGGCAGCGGGGCTTACTTTGTGCTGGAAATGGGGGAGCAGCACCCGAAGTCCAGAAACGAGGGAGGGAGCCTGCCTGGCGGAGGGTTTCCTTGGGAAGGAGGCTGAGGCAGTCCTGCTCCACCGCCGCCTGGCTCCAGCGGGTGAGGATCGAGCCGGGAGAACTCTCAGGCGGAGGGGGATTCCGCCATGTCAGTCACAGGTGGCATCGAGCAGAAAGTTCTTTGGGAGGCACAGCAAGGGACAGGAAGAGGCACTCTGCTCCCTCCCTCCCCTCTCTTCCGGAAGGAAGCCGCGGGCCGGATGGCATCGCTCAGAAGGCCGCATTTGGGTCGCGGGCCGTAGTTTGCCTACCCCTGGGCTGGAGACAGGAAGGGGAGGCCAGGCTCCTGGATCTGCTGCCGCCACCACCACCAGGACCCTGCCCAGTGAAAGAGCGAGGGAGGGCTGGTGAGTGAGCAAGTGAGAGAGGGAAGCAAAGACGGCAGTGGAGGCAGATCCAGCAACCTGATTCCCCCCCCCTCGTTCCAGGGGCAAAGGCAAAGGGAGGATGGGTGAGTGAGCAAGGGAGGGCAGCCTTTGCCACCGGGATGAGCATGGTGAGTGAGCGAGCGAAGAATAATCACTTGTACTTTCTTTCTTGCAGGTGAAGTTACTGATCGGTGCATACAGAGTGCAGCTGGCCTCATGAACCTGAAATTATTGGTGTTATATACGTTTTTGAAATACGTTTTCCTTTTTTTCTGATCAAACAGTTTGGAGCTCCTGATGCATTCTGTATATTGTTATTGCTACAACCTGTTTATTTTGACTCTCGTTTCCTTATGGACCATCATACGAGTCATTAGTTCGGCTGCTGAAGACACTGAATAAGATTGTTATTTTGTGTAGATATCACTGTATTTGTGCCAATAACTAAAATTCTATGTCTAAGTTGGGAGTGTCCAGATTGCAGATCTCAAACATTTCCACCACGTGGAATGGTGCAAACATTTCAAGATAGTTTTTTTTAAAAAAACCAAGTCCTTGTAAAGGCTAAAAAATGTTGTTGTTGACATTTAAATTGTCTTTTCAAATATGCAGAAATACATTTGCTATTGCTGTTATACAGGAAGATAAGCAGTATTTCTGCTTTCCAAAAGATCGATGTAACAAGGGTTTAAACATAAACTTAATATAAGTGGAACTAATGGTTGGTTTGTTTAAAAATATGGAAAAAAACAAACTAAAAAACTTGGGCAGAATTGTGAAAATTGTTGTTTTTCATAAAGCTTTAGAAAGTATTGGACAGAATAGTGTAATAGACACATCCTTTTTTTAATAGACACATTTTTATTATAGTAGTTCAGTGTTAATAAAAATACAAAACCTCTCATGAATCAATTTCTTGTCTAAAATTAAACATAGGACAGATCCCAGTTGGTGTGTTTTGCTGTTCTGCATCAACTAATCTATCATAACACAGTTTGCCCAAACGTCTCTCCAATGTTGAATGGCTGCTTCCATCCTGCTGTATCATCCAAAGATGTTGATGCAACGTATGCCATAGTCACTGGCGTCAAGTATAGGGAATGTGGCCAAACTTTTTCTGGTCTGGGAACACCTGTGCAATCACAGCACGGGAAAAATGCTTTAATTCAATGAACACTGGCCAACCTTGTTTTCCTAAGGTCTTCAGGTGAGAGCAAATTAATAATGCCTCGGTGTCTATCGTGACTTCATTTCAGCTGTTCTTTTCACATCTAATATGTACCATTTCCGTTGATGTTTTAGCCTAGCATAGAAATTTGGCAAATAAATTATCTGATTAATTCACATGCTGCTTATACATTTTGGGTTGAACATTAGATCTATTGCAGGAGTCAATGTGTCCTTCTCAAACCCACACCAGTTTAGGGTTACTGAAAGGGTTTCTAGCTCCACACCCTTCTTGCATAGGTTATTATTAAGGATGCCACCGTAAATGTAAGTAGCCTTAATGATGCCTCCTTTACAGGTTCAACATTTAAATGCCTGGATGGGAACCTATGTGGAGTCAATGGGGATAACAAGGTGGCTCCAGTTAGAAATCTTTTGACGTCTGAGCTGAAAGCATTTCTCTTTCTAGTCTAATTACTGAACTGGCATTTGCCTGGTGAAAGTCTCTCTGGCATTACTTCCCGAACGAAGATACTTAGGAAGGACTCATCCCACGCTTTCTACAAGCGCATTGATGCTTTTTCGGAGGTTGGATTTGTCCTTCGAGCCTGTGCAATGGATTTTTCTGGTGGAGCAGTGTGCACAGAACTGGCCTTTAAACCAAAGGTTCGTCTGCCAGGGCCTAGCAAGCTTAGGACGGTGGCAGCGAGGTCCTCAGGTCGTAGGTTTGGTTCGAGTTTCCTTCTCTAGATGGTTGACCTTACAGGGTTAGACAAGCACCATCTGCCTGGGTTTTAAATCAAGAGTTTTCCTTCTCTTAGGATGGTTGCCAAAAGGCTAGAGAGCCCATCCCTGCTCGTTGACGCTCTTTGTCAGACCCTTCGGTTGTGACCTGTCTGGCATGGGAGGCCCTACTGGTGGCTATTATGCCGCCGCCAGCATAGCTCACAACCTCATTAGGGTACGCAAGCCTCTCCCCCGCGACAAGGGGGCGCCAATGGAGAAGCCTGTTGAAATTAATTGTCCACTAGCACTGTTTCTCAAACTCTCATCTTCTGTGTGTTTTGAGCTCCTAGAATCCCTGATCATTGGCCAAGGCAGCTCAAGCCTCTGGGAGTTGAAGATTTAAACACCTGGAGCGCCAGAGTTTGGTAATCACTGCTTTAGCATATGAATAGCATACGTTTAATCTGCATTGTATTATCCAAACACCATTCTCTGAAAACCTCTGGAGCAGGGGTGCTCACACTTTTTCAGCATGCGAGCTACTCTTAAAGCAACCAAGTCGAAAAGATCTACCTGCCCCCGCACGCTGTCGCGCGCTCTCGCCACCTTTGAAATCATAACACTTGGGGGAATTGTAGTTTCCCAAGGTCCTCAGTCCTTTTTGTCAACATTTTACAAGGTTGTAGTACATACAGCAGCCCCGGACCAGGATCGCATAGCAGTTAAAGCAGTGTGAAACCGCATCAACTCTACAGTGTCGATGCAATCACATGGTGGAGACCTCCAAGGCTTACCGGCCGCCTCCATCCCAGCAGAGACGAAGGAGCGAAGGGAGGGTGTCGGGGTGCCAAGGCATGCAGGGAAATGTAGTCCCTCTGGCCCCACCCCTCACCCGGGGAGCCTGTTCCCAGCAACGCCTACGAACCATGACTCCGGGCAACCTTTGCGGCCACCCAGAAGAGGCGGAGTCTCCCACCTCACCAGCCAGATGGGGCGCTCCTGCCATGCGCGCGCACACCCTGCGTGCACCGACGCTCCTGCTGCTGGCTTCCGCTCTCACTGTGCTTCTTCCACGTGCGTGCGCATGGCAGGAGCGCCCCATCCGGCTGGTGAGGCCCAAAGATCACCTGGAAGAGGGCCGAAGATCTACTAGTAGCTCACGAGCTACCTAATGAGCACCCCTGCTCTGGAGTCTCCTGTTCCAACCATTACTGAAAAAAATGCTGAGGAACCCTGCCTCATTCTTCCTTCTGAGAGGACGACTTTATCAAATGGTGTGTGTGTGTGTGTGTGTTCTGGCCTGCTTTATCTTCATCTGTTTCATAGACTTTATTGCACAGTTTAGCAGGCAACAATGTGGTCCGCCTACTCCAATTATGATCCAATTCCCTACTCGGCCACAGAAAACCAGCACAGTATTTCTTTAAACGGGCTAAAATGAGTTACAAATAAACTAGCATTGTGGCTCCACAGCAGGGATGTAGGAACAAGAGTACTTCAAAATGGCAGAGAGATGCCTCCGCACTTCCTATGGTAGACAACATGGCAGGAACAAGGTTAGTCAAACAGGAGAAAACAGACTTTAGAGCTCCGGTTTCAAAAATCATTATTTAATACATACTGTGCAAATGTATACGGTGCTTCAGAATCGTACTGTAAAAAGGAAGAAGCACAGGCCAATGAAGCTGGCTGTACTTATGCTTTGGATACACATGTAACCTAACTAATAAAAGCTTTACACTATTACCAAAGGATACTTGTTTTCTTCTTCAGGTCCAAGGAAAATACAACATGGGCATGTCATCAAGATGTTTACTGCTGTAAGCTCCATGAAACATTCTTTGTAGAAGAAGCTCAATAAGACATTTAGAGCTGTACTCCAACCTTAAAAAAGAAATAAAATGATAAGCTATACCATTGCCCCATTTCGCTCCCTCTAAATCAGGCCTTGGCCCTCCAGGTGTTTTGCACTTCAACTCCCACCATTCCTAGCAGCCGATAAGATTGGGTTATAGGCACAGGAGCTTTGTAAATGCACAAAAGCATGAATAGAGGGTTTTTTTACTTGAAAGAGCACCTCTCTAGGAATTTCTAGATCTTCCAGTATGACCCCGTGGTCAACATCCCACGGTCATCCGGCTGTTAGGAATTGTGCAAGTTGAAGTCCAAAATACCTGGAGGGTTGAAGCTTGCCCATGCCTGCTCTAAATGTATTCAGATAGTGTTTACATCCATGACACTCAGAACATATTGCATTTACACAACAGTACTCTAAAAGGCCCCAGCTTCGCCCAACATCAATGCCTCTTCCTGCAGCCACTGATTTGCCCGACCACCAGGCAGTATTCCCTCCGTGCTCAGTGGAAGGAAAGCAGGAAGACACTAGTAAGGTGCTGGATCCACAAGCCCTCCCACTTTCTTCTCTTGCCTCAAAGCAAGAAGACGGGCTGGACTAAACGGGGGCGGGGTCGAAGGTGGGGCGGGGGGCGGGGCCAGAAGAAATCTCAGCTCCGCCCAGCAACACCTCCTCCTACAGCTGCTGGCCTGCAGAGGGTGACTCCCAGCACCTCTGGAACCATGAGGATCCTTGAACCGTCCTCTGGACCTCCGGAGCGAGAGAGGTCCACGACGCCCGGGCCTGGGGCACCCAGAAGGTTCCCTCCCAGAACCTTCCGGAATGCCAATCCCAGGCGTCCGGTTTACCCGTTGGTGAACCCCCAACCCAGGAGACTTGACAACCCGATGATGGGGAGACTGGAGCCACAAGCTCGTGGTGACCGTCTCCCTATGGAACTGGAGACGCTAAGGATGTTGTTGGACCTGTGGGATCCTCCTAGGCTCCCCTCGTTTGATGGTCGAGCTAGCCTCACCGCTGGCTCGGCCCCTGGATAGCTCTGACCCATGTTGTCACGAGCCTGGCCTCCCCTTCCCTGTCTTAGATGTAGTCTCACCTCCCTCTTGTTGTTGTATTGTATTGTCTGTATGCTATGTATTTTATGTCAAACTGTAAACCGCTCCGAGCCCTCGGGGAGTGGCGGTATAGGTGGTTTGAATATAATAATAATAATAGTAAACATGTATTCCTATACATTTTTACACTTAAGCGGCTGAGGGGGAAAAGAAAGGGCCTGAGCTGAGGCTGTTAGGAATTGTGGGAGCTGAAGTCCAAAACACCTGGAGGGACCAAGTTGGCTCAGACCTGATCTATACCTTCAAGCTTCTACCCATAAACATAGAGATGGGAAACGGGACAATTGCAAATGTATCAAAACTTCAAAAACTTACTAGAAATGCCTTTTGCCACAGAAATGTAAACTTGGCTAATTTCAAGGTTTACAGCTTACTTACCCTCAAAAGAGGCTTTGTCCGCATCTTGGCTCATTAGCTGCTTGTCTGTAACTCTACAGGATACAACCGTGGTGAAAATCACCCACTAGAATTGGAGAAAAACAAAACAAACCAGTGATGCATCCTATGAACAAAGCTCCAAAGCATTTTTTTGCATGTAATGGTGGTTTTGCCAAAGCCGAAAGTACTTCCTGCTTCCACAATTCTGCCACTCAATTTTCCCCATACTCTCTAGCCTACTGTCCCACATTCTATGTCATTTTGGACAGTCCCATCCAGTAGGAGTTTTTCAGAAAAGACCAAAAAAAAGTATGTGTGAAGAGGTGATCTACAAAAATTGGTCCAAACGGCACAAGTGGAAATGCTTTCTGCTTTTGGAAGTTATATGGCAACTGTCAGGTAAATCCAAAAATATTTATACCATAGGTAGGCAGGCTGCAGGAGTTAAAAGGTTTAGTGTTACAAGGTAGGACTGCTTTGGAGGAGAATCACACCTTTTACAGACAAGTTTTTCCCATAAAATACCTATGATTTTTCCATGTGAAAAAATATCCCACACCAGAAAAAAAAATGTTTGGCTTCAAGATTTCTACCAATGGATCCCAACCTTCATAATGCCACGACCCCTTAATACAGTTCCTCATGTTGTGGTGACCTCCAACCATAAAATTATTTTCGCTGCTACTTCATAACTGTAATGTTGCTATTGTTATGAATCGTGATGTAAATATCTGATATTATTTACAGCAGGGGTGCTCACACTTTATCAGCATACGAGCTACTTATAAAAGAACAAAGTAAAAATGATCTACCTATCCACTAAAAAATGTGAAACATGAAACATATAACACAATATCTGCTTTGAACTGGGTTTTCTGAGTCCACACTGCCATATAATCTGATTCAAAGCAGATAACATGGGATTTTATTCAACTGTATGGAAAGGACCTCAGATAACCCAGGGCCAACAGCACTTGGGCGACGGCGGGAGCTTGCGGTGCGGGACTGAGCCTTACTCCCGCCCTGCCTGCGATCTACCAGGACGACCTACGCGATCTACCAGTAGATCGCGATCTACCTAATGAGCACCCCTGGTTTACAGTATTTATATACTGCTGGATGTATTTTCATTCACTGGACCAGTCAGTCAGTCACGTTTATTGAGTAACCGTCAGGTCATTTCAAATAAAAGCTCCAACGGCAGTAGTAGTATACAAGATAAAGGATAAAATCAGTACCTAATGTGCAGGGCAAATACAATGTAACACATTAAAAGCTAAACTTATTGCAATTGTCTTGCGTCAACACATAGGAAGGGGAACTATTAGCATAGGATACTTAAGAGGCCCGGTGATCAGTTGATGTGACGCTTATTACCGCTGTACCGCGGGCTGTTCCATGCCGCCTACTGGAACTCATCCCCCGCACAGTTGACTCCAATAGACTCCAATAGTTGACTCCAATAGACACAGAATGCCCAGGATAAACAGAAAATACTGGAAGAGTTTGGTGGACACTGACCTTGAGTTTTGGAGTTGTAGTTCACCTACATCCAGAGAGCACTGTGGACTCAAACGATGATGGATCTGGACCAAACTTGGCATGAATCCTCAATATGCCCAAATGTGAACACTGGGGGAGCATGGGGAAAATAGACCTTGACATTTGAAAGTTGTAGTTGTTGGGATTTATAGTTCACCTACACCCAAGAAGCATTCTAAATCCCACCAATAGAATTGGAACAAACTTCCCATATAGAACCCCCATGAACAACAGAAAAATACTGTGTTTTCTGATGGTCTTTCGCAATCCCATCATACAGCCCCTCATGACTCCCCCAGGGATCCCAACCCCCAGGTTGAACATCGCTGATTTATACCAAAGCAAAAACACAAGAGTTGTTGTATCAAAAATATTCAAATGTCATTTCTCAAAGCACCCATTCATGCTTCTTAAACTTTTCCACTCGGGACCTCTTTTGATCTGAGAAATTTTATGTGGCCCTGGGGACATAGGTATACGAAACAGGTATAGAAATCCAACATTTACTGGTAACAAATCAGTATTTGCAAGTCTTAGTAAACAAGCTGATTTTCCTTTTAATGACCTATATCTGAAGCATCTTCTGCAGAGTCTACTGCAAACACTGTATAACAGTCATGTAAATTTCTAAAACAGCCTCTAGATGACATGAGAAAACTTTTTATTTTTGCCAATTTTTGGCACTCCAAGACTGAGCTAAGGATTTGGGATCAGGACCCACAGTAACAAGTTTCTCCTGCAGAAAAGAGAAGATTTCAGAGCAACCAGAGCAGAATCAGTAGGCGAGAAAGCTCATATTGCCATTGAGTCATCACAAATGGAAAAATATTTGCAATCTTGCAACTTGTCCCTTAGGGCAGTGTTTCTCAACCAGTGTGCCGTGAGCGATCATCAGGTGTGCCGCGAGAAAAGCTCTCTGCCCCCCTTCCTTCCCCCCTCCTCCTGCCGAACTCCTGCTGCTTGGGGGAGGAGGAGGAAGGGCCAGGCGGCAGCGAAGATAAAGAAGGGGCCGGGGCGCCGCTTCCTTCGGCTGTTTCTGCAGCCAGCATCCAATCCGCCATGACTCCCACCATGACTGTTGCCCCTCGCTCGCTGAAGCTGCGCAGAGGAGGAGCCCTGCCCACTGAAGCCCATCCACCGCTCATGCTCCTCCTCTGTGGGAGACCTGAAGTCGGGGGAGGGGGCTCACAGCTTTGCCAGCCTTGAGGGGGCAGTGCCAAGCCAGCAGTGGCAGAGCCAGCACAATGCTGGCTTGGCACTGCCCCCTCAAGGCTGGCGAAGCTGTGGGAGAACTGAAGCCGGGGGAGGGGCATGGCACGGCCTGGCTCCTCCCCCTTCCCCGGCTTCAGCACTCCCAGCAGCTGTTCCCAGCAGGCCACCATCCCCCAGACGTTCTTTACTGTGTTAAGAGTGTCATTTTGTGTCATTTTGGTTGGTGGTGTGCCCCCGAATTTTTTTAATGTTAAAAGTGTGCCGCAGTTCAAAAAAGGTTGGGAAACACTGCCTTAGGGAATGCTTTATAACATTCCTGCCCAAAATGAATATAAAATACATCAGGCAGAACTTGCATGTAGAGAAGGAGCAAAGGAAAGAAATTAGACAAGAAAGAACTCAAGGAAAGCAAGATACCTGAAACAAAAATGGACGCAGCCTCCTTTCCCTGCTTTGCACAGATCATGGGCGATTGTTCAACTTCAGGTCCACTTCAACACTTTAAAAGTATTTCCTAAAAATAATCAATGTTGGATTATATACATATTTAGAAGTAAAGACAGCGCTTTAATAACTTTCTTTCAGCATGTACTCTTCATTTGACATTTCACAAACTTCCTAAGCATGTTTCCCTGCATTAGCAGTAATTGATCAAAAATTCAGCATAGCATTACATGGCTCCCCAACCATCCACTGCAGGCAATACAAAAACCTGCGTATCCATCATTTTTGGGTTTTTTTTGTAGCAACTGAATACATAAAAACTTCAAGGTGCACTGCATATCCCAAATGAACATGATATTCTTCTCCTCTCCCGCCTAAAAGCCGAAATTCAGCATATTTATTAATTTATTTACATCATTTATATCCCGCCCTTCTCACCCCTCAGGGGACTCAGGGCGGATCACAATGCACATATACAGGCAAACATTCAATGCCATAGACATACAACATATATAGACAGGCGAGCTACACAATTGGTCGAGAGCTCACCCCGACCCGGGAAGGCCTCGAACTCATGACTTTCTGGTCAGTAGAGATCTTATGCAGCTGACCCCCAGCCAGCTGCGTCACATTCCCGGTGCTATGTGGGTAAACTGACACTGCCACTCAAGAGAATACAGGATTCCTCTAAACTCCAGCGAGAGATAAATGTGTGTAACTCAAATTTCCTCTAAACTCTTGAAGTGGCAACTTATCAGGTCAAAGAGCCTCAACATGAGTTCTTTCTGTATACCTGAAAGGTAGATAGGCTTCTTCTCCCCACCCTGAACCAAAGCACACATGGAGAAGGGCTTTGAATTCTTGCTGTGTGAGGAAAAGGAATCCGTGTATCATATCTAACTGAAGGATAAAAATGCAAAGGTCCCTTTCATTGGTAGGTTTTACCGTTCAAGCAATTCATAACCCCTGCATGATGTTGACTGGGCTTGTTCTATTGAAGAAGCCAGTCAATCTGTCTACTGCGGAATCTACTCAGAACAAGACTCTATGTGTTCTCTCTGTATTTTCTTAGCACTGGCTGTAGAACCAGTGGGCCTACGTGGCTAAAAGTGAATAGTGATACTAGGCATCTGAGGCCTTGGAAAGAGCTTCATACAGAATTAGCAGAAATACCATGGACATGAATACTAAAATCCAGTTTTATACACATTCTTTTTTCATAGAAAACCATTTTTTTAAAAGACATAGCAGGGTACACACAGCTCATATTTAAGGAGTACAGTTTTCTCAGCTTAAGAATCAACACTATTTTATTTACTCAATTGCACAATTAAACTTTAGAATTCTAGTTCTGACAGATACCTATAAACCGCAATTACTGAGAAAACGCATAGATCTGCCGGGGAGGCCCTCCTCTCGCTTCTACCAGAGTCACAAGCACGGTTGGGTGGGGATGCGGGAGAAGGCCTTCTTGGTGGTGGCCCTTCACCTTTGGAACACCCTCCCCAGGGAGATTAGGCAGGCCCCCACACTGTCTTCCTTCTGTAGAGATTTGAAAACCTGGATGTTCCAGCTAGCTTTCAAGAACTATTAGTCCCTAGCCACATATGCCCAGTCCCCAGGTCACTAGATAGTATTTGTTTTGCACTTCATCCACTGCCCCAGCCCTAGGGTTTGATATTTGCACTATCCCTGTCCAGACCTTCTATAGTAGGGGTGCTCATTAGGTAGATCACGATCTACTAGTAGATCACGTAGGGCATCCTGGTAGATCGCAGGCAGGGTGGGAGGAAGGCTCAGTCCCACCCTGCAGGCTCCCGACGCCGCCCAGGAGCAGGAGGAGGTTGGACTGGATGGCCCTTGGAGGTCTCCTCCTAATCTAGAAATCCATTGCTATTATTATTATTATCAGAGGCTGAATGGCCATCTATGAGGAAAGTTTTGATTGTGTTTTTCCCTTATGGCAGAAGGAGGTTGGACTGGATGGCCCTTGGAGGTCTCCTTCTACTCTAGGAACCTATTGTTGTTGTTACTATTATTATTATTAGTAGTAGTAGTAGCAGAGGCTGAATGAATATTATCATCATCATTATTATGAATAAATTCAGGGGCTTATTATACTCACATTTAGTTGAATTCAGTCTTAAATATATTATATGACTCTCACTGAAATAAATTTCCAAATATGTTGCTTTTATGGCTCTCCGAGTAGTGGGTAGGGAGATCGTTTTGACTTGGTTGTTTTATAAGTAGCTCGCATGCTGAAAAAGTGTGAGCACCCCTGTTCTATAGCTTGGCCAGGTTCATCTTAGAAATCTGGTTATTGGTTTATGTTGATTGTGATCTGATAGGAACTCCAATGCAATTTGTTTTATTTTCTTATGTTTAGTGTGTTTTTATCTTGGCTGTTGTATTTTATGATGCTCCTATTTTAACGTGTTTTAGTTTATGAGGGGTGTTTTTTATATCTTCTATGGACATTTGTCCTATATGTAAGCCTCCTCGAGTTTCTTTGGGGAGATGGTGGCGGGGTATAAAAATAAATTTGTTGTTGTTGTTATATTCTTATAACTGGGCGTGCTCATACCAGCTTCTCAAAGTAATAACTTATTATTTGACTGGTCAAATTATCCTCAAGTTATGTTCCTCAAGCATGATAACATCCGTACTGAGACTGGGAATGTCCTAGTGCTGCCGTAAGCATTGCACAATCTTGCCTGTTTCTCCACTAAACACGGGGACTGTGCCGAGGCCGCTCAGAACGTTTGGGCTCTGCGGAGAGAGGGTGGGAAATATACATGTTTGTATGTGCCTTACACAATGCCAGGCATGGTTATCTAGGTTTCTTATCAGCATGAATAATTCACTTCCTAAGTGTTCGCTTTTAATTTTTTTCAGAAATGTTGGCATGAGTCCTCAATTACAACATTGGTAAAAAGTAATTTAAAACAAAAATAGGTTTAACACAGGCATGGGCAAACTTGGGCCCTCCAGGTGTTTTGGACTTCAACTCCCACAATCCCGATTGTGGGAGTTGAAGTCCAAAACACCGGAGGGTCCAAGTTTGCCCATGCCTGATTTAACACTTTTAGGTAGGCAGTTTTAAAAATTATTTAACCAGTGTCAAGTTTCAGCTTTTTTTAAAAAAAAAAATCACTATCTGCATCAAAGTCATCATCAATAGGCCACAGTCCTGTGAAGAACTGGGGCAAGGAGTCCTCATACCTGCCATTGCTAACTTATGGGGCTATGCAATGGTATTCTTGGCTCTGTGGCATATTGCACTAAGAACAACTAAAAGGGAATAAAATGAAAATATTGAACTCTTCAACTAAATTTATTTATTTATTTAAAACTTTTGTACCCCGACCTTCTCACCTCTATCGAGGGACTCAGACCGGAATAACAGCAAAAATTCAGAGGTGCTCAAACTTTTTCAGCATGCGAGCTACTTATAAAACAACCAAGTCAAAATGATCTACCTACCCACTACAAAAATATGAAACATATAACACAATATCTGCTTTGAACTGGGTTTTCTGTGTCCACACTGCCATATAATCTGATTCAAAGCAGATAACATGGGATTTTATTCCCATGTGGAAAGGACCTCAGATAACCCAGGGCCAACAGCACCTGGGCGGCGGTGGGAGCCTGCGGGGCGGGACTGAGCCTTCCTTCCGCCCTGCCTGCGATCTACCAGGACGCCCTACGCGATCTACCAGTAGATCGCGATCTACCTAATGAGCACTCCTGAACTAAACGGTATGCTAATTCCATTCCAATCCGAGTTTCTTATCCCATTAACAGGACTTGATTTCTACCTTACAACCTGCATGTGCTTCAGCGATCCCATACATATCCAAGAACCACAGTAGATATCTTCATCATCCCTACTTGGTGCCCCATGGGGCTAAACTCTACGACCAGCACTATGCAGCTCAGCTTAGTATCATAGTAAAGGACATAATTTTAAAGCAGCTCAGTTCAATGGGACCTTGGGGGTTGCCCTAACCCACCCCCACCCCCAATGTTTTCTTAACTAGTGTACATTTTTAAAAATTCAAAATGGCCTGAAACTCTTTCAAAGGTGGGAGGTATCTGCCATGCTAGCTCTGAAGGCTGTTTTAAGCTCAAGAGAGATCATTTTTAACCACACTGTTAACCAGAAGTGATATATGGTTTAATACTTTTATTTATAAAGCCCTCTTCTTAACTTGTAGCAATCTGTGAGAGGGGGTTCGAAAATATAAGCAAAAAAGGGCCTTTCGAGTGGTTTAGAAACTGTTATTAAGCAAATTGAGGTGTGGGGATCACTGGGGATCTGAAAAACAACCTTATGGTTGCTACAGCCTATAGGCTGCACTTCCCCTAATCTCAAATCTCATACTCTAGAACAGTGTTTCTCAACCAGTGTGCCGTGGCACACTAGTGTGCCGTGAGCGATCATCAGGTGTGCCGCGAGAAAAGCTCTCTGCCCCCCTTCCTTCCCCCTCTTCCTGCCAAACTCCTGCTGCTTGGGAGAGGAGGAGGAAGGGCCAGGTGGCGGCAAAGAGAAAAAGAAGGGACCGGGCGCTGCCTCCTTCGGCCGTTTCCCCAACCAGCCTCCAATCCGCCATGACTCTCGCCATGACTCTTGCCCCTTGCTTGTTGAAGCCGCGCAGAGGAGCCCTGCCTACTGAAGCCCCTCCACCTTTCCATGCTCCTCCTCTGTGGGAGAGCTGAAGCCAGGGGGGAGGGGGGGCATGATGCAGCCTGGCTCCGCCCCTTCCCCCCGGCTTCAGCACTCCCACAGCTTTGCCAGCCTTGAGGGGGCAGTGCCAAGCCAGCGGTGGCAGAGCCAGCACAATGCTGGCTTGGCACTGCCCCCTCAAGGCTGGTGAAGTTATGGGAGAACTGAAGCCGGGGAAGGGGCGTGGCATGGCGGCATGGCTCCTCCCCCTCCCGGCTTCAGCACTCCCCACAGGTCACCATCCCCCAGCCGTTCTTTACTGTGTTAGTGTCATTTTGTGTCAGTTTGGTTGGTGGTGTGCCCCCAGATTTTTTTAATGTTAAAAGTGTGCCACGGCTCAAAAAAGGTTGGGAAACACTGCTCTAGAATGACTCTACTGCTCCAACATTTGAACATTAATCATCATGAATTGTAATAGCAGCAGAAATAAAATCCACCTCTTTGCCTAGAATAGTGGTTCCCAACCTGTGGTCCGTGGATCACCAGTGGTCTGCAAGAACTAAAATATGGTCCGCAGCCTCACCATTACTACACTGTTGCAACGAGTGACTCACAAAACCCTCTTATAGTAACAAGGCTTATTAAATATGGTTTTTTGTGGGCGAGCAGATGGCGACTACTGGATGGCATATGTTCTGTATCGAAAACTAGAGCTGATTGGGTCTATCCAATGCAATTTTCTGAATCAGCACCACAAATAACCAAACCGAATCTAAGGTTGACCAAAAACTGATTCGTTACCCTTTTGGTACTAATTTTAGTTACAGAAGTGGCTAAACACATATTTCAGAATTATTTATGAATATTCAATCAGCCACACCGGTACAGTAGTCAAGGCATTGGACGTTTCTGGCCTATAGATTTTCCCCTTGCCCGTGGAATGCAGTGCCTCTCCATAAGAGGTCCACTACATCATCCTTAGGTCACACTTGCCAACACAAGTGGGCATCACCATAAAAAATGAAACCGTTTTGAATTATTATGGTAGTTAGAAAATTTCTTTCAACAAAAATATGCATTGATATGTGACAAATCCCATTTTTGCAAGATACGTATTTTGCATGATAAGTGGTCTCAGATCAAAATGGTCCCTAGTTTTTTTTTAAAAGGTTGGGAACCACTGGCCTATGACAAAGATTAATATTGTCAGTTGCTTAGGATATATGGCTGCTTAAAAGTGGGATCAACCAAAGCTAGCAGATGGCAGTGCAGCTTTCCCTTCCGAAACAGACTCCCTTGCTGGTTATTTCAGAGTCCAAGAAATTTCAATATTTTGAGGTTATTTGCATATGTTTCCTTTAGCTAAAACTTACCCAAATCAATTATAGCCTTGGGTTATGAATTGCCTGGATTCAGATATTGACTGAATTACCCTATTACACCACAGTTATTCCTGAGACCCCTCTCTGCAGCGGGATCCACATAAAAAGTCTGGCATTGGGGAGGGGTGCAAATTTAAGAGATTTAACTTGATTTGACTGAGAAGCAGATCTGCTCTTCTGCCAATATTCCAAACCTTCTGCTGGATCTGGGCCTAAATATTTTGCAGCTTGTCAAAAACAACAAAAGGCATGGTGTACGACGATGGTCTTAATACAGTCTTCATAGAGTTCGACTATCAACACAACGGAGAATAGCATTGCATTTTGAGATCGCTGCAATTTTCCTACACTACAATATTTCAAACCTTCTGCATCAAATTATGTTTAATTACATTTTTAACTTACCACTTGTTCTTATGGAGGTTATCAATACCGAACCATGATTTCTCCTCCAGCGCCAGAGTAGTTGAGAGTACAAGCTAAAAAGCTCCCAGTTTGTAATATGCCATGACAACAAACTGTCCACTTTCAACAATATTGATCTGATAAGGTTTCTTACAAATTGCAGAGATATGATACACGTTTTGTTCTCTGGAACTTTAAAATGCTCAGTATAAATCCTACCCCAAACCCAGGTCAAAATGGAAGTGTAACATTATTACAGTATTTCCCCATCTGGCATCCTCTCCAGCATTTTAGTTACACATTTCCTCTGCCATTACACCAAAGACACTGAAATTGGCAGTGCTCGAAAACTCTCAATATCAATTCACATTGTCGTATCAATCCATTAAAACAATTACCTTTCATGTGCGGTATTTCAAGCAACTGTCTCCCCATTATGTCCTTTTTCAGTCCATATTTTTCAAGTTTATTTAGGAGGATGTCGTACATGATTAAGTCAAAGTCTTGCTGAAAGAGAGATATAGTCTGTTGATGGTACCCCCTTTGCAACTAAATCATTTATTTTAGAAAGAGAAGGAACCAGGTTGACTTGGCATAATTCACTTCTTGTTTCGCATATTATCATCACTAGCATTTTTTTCTTCATCCAATAACAAATTCAATTTTACACCCAAGGCAGTAATAGCAACAGAACCAGCCCAAGCATTTTAACAACACACATTTGTTGCATTTGTTCTATAAAGAAGGATGGGGAGCTTGTTTGACCCCACATAGTTAGGCTATTACCCTCCCCACCACCCTCTCCATCGAAGAAGACGTTGCTCATTTTGAATTGGGAATAATAATCAGATCCACACTGATTCCCAAATTAAATCTACCAGGCATTTAAGCCTGTATCCCATTGCGTTATTTTGCCCATTGAGGTAGCATCTACATTTCAAGAGTTGGCACCAAGGTGGTAATCAGTATTCAGTATACTCTGATGTGTTTTACTGCATAAGCACTTGTGCAAAATCATATTTCAATACCTCTTGCACATCTGCTCTATACAACTTCTTATTCAAGTACGCTTAAAAACTCACCAGTGGCGATTTCCATTCAATGAGTTCTAAATCGGAATTAAGCTTTAAAAAGAACCAAAAAAGCTATCAGAAAATTCCTAAAATATATATCTGGAAAATTTACTCTTCTCATATTTTTGATTATATTTAATATTGACATTCCTTTTGTTATTCTTTTTGAGCTGATTTTGTTTGAAAAGCACCTTCAATACCTTTTTTTAAAAAAATACATGAAGTACGTCTATGTACTTTTTAAACTTTAGCTTAGATGCACATGTCCGTTCCCTTATTCATTTGTGGGGAGGGAAAATGACATTATATGTAAAACCCAATATAAATTATTACTGATTTTAGTTACAGAAGTGGCTAAACACATATTTCAGAATTATTTATGAATATTCAATCAGCCATACCGGTACAGTAGTCAAGACATTGGACATTTCTGGCCTATAGATTTTCCCCTTGCCCGCTTAATGCAGCGTCTCTCCATAGGAGAGCCACTACATCATTCTTAGGTCACACTTGCCAACACAAGAGGGCATCACCATAAAAAATGAAACCGTTTTGAATTATTATGGTACTTCAAAAATTTCTTTCAACAAAATTATGCATTGATATGTGGCAAATCCCATTTTTGCAAGATACGTATTCATGGATCAACATAAGAACTAAGTACAACTAATTTGAGTGTTTATATATATAGCTATATACTTGTGTGTGTGCATGCTGTGAGGACTCACCCATTTGATGCTAGGCCGAGACCAGCATAGCAGTTTGGCTCCCTGGTAGGATGCAGTATCTAGGGAAGGGGGAGTGGCTGGAGCCTCTCCACACAGAGAGGGAGGGAGGGAGAGAGAGAGAGAGCTGTCTGGGCGTGGCTCAGAGCTCAGGGGAGGAGCCGAGCTGTTTGAGGGGGAAAGAGTGTAGCTTATTAGGCAGTCTCTTGTCAGAGCTGTGAGAGTAAAGCAGTCTGTCTGTTGTCAGAGCTGTGAGAGTAAAGCAGTCTCTTGACACAGCTGTGTGTGAGCAGTCAGGGAAGACAGTTGTCTTGAATACTGACAGGGAAAACTCTTGTGTGAAAGCTGGTAGGTAGTCAGTCACAGGCTTTCAGAATTTCTAGGGCTTAGAGATTAGCTCACCTCTCTGGAGAAGCCAGCTATAAGAAAGCTCTAAGATAGAGGTTATAGCTAGGGGGCTTCTGGAAGACTGAGTGTTAGCTCAGTGAACTAACTAGGTTAGTTAGTAGAAGGCTATTCAGCACTAGTTTAAATATTAGTGTGAGGGAGTTTTAGTTAGACAAGTTTTTATACTGTGTTTTGGGAACTAAGATCTAAGAAAGTAATCTTTAGTAACCAACACGCTATTGAACCTTAATTGATAACCGTTACGCATTTGGGCCTCATAAAATCTGCTTGTTAGTTTAATAAACATCAGTTTTGTTAACCTTTCAAGAAAGCCTTAAGTGTGCTCCATTACCATCGGTGTGTGCCAGTTCCAGCAATCTCACATTCCCAGTCTGGAAGAAGATTTTACCTCAGAAATCCTCTTAGTTTACCTTCAGTTTGGAGCCTAGCTTAAATATTATTTTAAAGGAAATCCTAAAAACAATTTTTAGGTTGGTGGCAGCGATCATAGTGGTTAAAGCCTCTCAGTTTATAGCCCAAGTCGTCACACATGCGTGTGCAATCTAAAAACACTGAAGATAAAACCACACATTTTGGGAAAAGCTGTTCATATGGCCTACCTTTCTGTGTTGGTGGGCTGCATGTTCCTGTGAGGCAGGCAGCTATGCTGATGGCTGTCAGGCAGGCTTTGGCAAAGGAGCCGGATAAATGTGACAAACAGCTACTGGGCAACAACCGTAGTGGAAGGTGACAATGGCACAGGATCTCTCACACACAACGACAGTGGCACTATAGCTAAGTCGTGTTAATACTGAGCAGAAGGGGGAATAGTAAACCTCCTTTTGAAAATCTTTTATCATGAAAACCATGATTCAAAATGAAATAAGCGGCAGTGCCAGAGGATGAAACTCAGGTCAGAGGGTTCTCAAAGAATTAAGGGGGATACAGCAGAAGACAATTATAACTAGCACTGAGGCATGACACAAATGAACTCAAGCTGAAAGGGTGTTCAGCTGTCCATGTAGAATTACAGAATTGGAAGAGACCCCGTGGACCATCCAGTCCAACCCCCTGCCAAGAAGCTGGAAAATTGCATTCAAAGCACCCCCGACAGATGGCCATACAGCCTCCAAAGGAGGAGACTCCACCACACTCCAGGGCACAGAGTTCCACTGCTGAACAGCTCTCAGTTAGGAAGTTCTTCCTAATGTTCAGGTGGAATCTCCTTTCCTGTAGTTTGAAGCCATTGTTCCGTGTCCTATATTACAGTAAAATCCGAAGATGCACAATAAATATTACAGAATGGAATAGGAGAAGCATGAATTAAGGGAAGATAGATATAGTAATACAAGAAATTGAACATAAGAACAATGCAATCAATCAATCATCATTTATATATTTCCTATATTTATACCCCGAAGTGAAAGAGCTTAAGAGAACAGGAATGGTATATTTTAAGTCAAATCACTACATAGAGCTTTGCTCAGAAAATGAACTTCAACCAGAAATGGGGTGACATTCACAGGGAGTAGAGAAGTAAAAAAAACCCCAGTCAATGGCTATAATGCAAAATATGATTGATTTAGGAAAAAACCATCAGGATACCCAAATCCAAATTTATGTTCCAACTATAGAGGCAGACAAAGAAGAAATTGAAAATTTCTATGCTAGAGTCCAGCAGGAAAATGATCATAAACTAAAATTTAACTGATTGTCAGAGGCTTTAATATGATAAAATTTAATTATCATAATGCATATCCTGTACTCAGGACAAGATGCCGCTGTTTGGATTGAATACAGAGGGCCAGGCAAGGTTGCATGTTATCACCTTGTTTAATTTGTAGACTGAGCATATTACTTGCAAAGTAGGATTACACTCAGAGGAAGGAAGTAACAAAATGTAATGAAATTAGCTAAAATTAGCAATGACTTACAAATATTACTGAAGAAAGTCAAGGGACAACGTTCACCAGCAGGTTTAGAGTTGAACATTAAGAAAACAAAAACAATTGTCATCGCCTATTTACATAATTTTCAGACAGACAATGACAAATTGAAATAGTTCAAGGTTTTCCATATTTTGGCTTAGTCGTTAATCAACATGGAGGTTGCAGTCAAGAAGTCAGAGGAAAACTAAGACTTGTAAGGGCAGCTATGAAGAAACAAAACAAGGTCCTGAAGTATCAACATATATCACTGAATACTAAAGTCAGGGTTGTCCATACCATATTATTTCCCATTTCTACACATGGTTGTGAAAGCTGGACAGGATAGGAACAAAATCAATTTGATAGCAACAAAACCAACTTATTGGAGAAGAGGTCTATGGATATTGTGGACTACAAAAAAGACAAACCTTCTCTAGAGGTCAAGATGACTAAACTGAGACTGTTTTACTTTGGGTGCATCATGAGAAGAGATGACTCACTAGAAGAGAGAATAATGCTTGGCCGGGTAGAATGCAATAGGAGAGCGGAAGACTGCGTTCCAGATGGAGAGACTCAAGCAAGGAAGCTACGACCCAGAATTTACAAGACCTGAGTTGGTCTGTTGAGGACAAGGTACTTAAAGTCTCTGTTTATGAAGAAGTTAACAGCAAGTCCACACGTGGCTGGTATCATGTTTTTGGAAGACCATGAAGCAAGATGCTTAGAGACTAAATTAAGTTGGATGGCTCGAATAAGGACTTCTTCCAATGTACTACTTCAAATGTCCGAGGGCCCATTTTTCAGTCCCAAAGACCATTTCCAGTTTCATTTGTCCAACTTTTAGTCAGGGTGAAGACTCTGGAACAGGCTCTCAATTAACATGCATCAGTGAACATGTCTTCTGTCTTAAGATAAACTTTTTTAAAATGCTGGAGTGAGGCTCAGAGCATCCCATGTGTGGTGAAGTCACTATATGTATCGAGGGTTTTGTATTTATTTTATGGTTAAATGTGTGGTTTGTATTATTACATTTGTATTGTAGTAGATTGCTATATGCTAAACAGACTACAAAGGGTTAACGGGGAATATTAACGTGCACAGCCTCTGAGATGTTTGGTTGCTATAACAACAGGAGGCGGAGCCTATCACTGGCTTTAGCAGGACCAAGTTTGAATTTCTTGTGTCAGTTAGTCAGGAGCGGTTAGACTAGCTGGTAGCAATTTGAAGAGTTGCTGTTGTCTTTTCTGAGGGAAATAGAAAAGGCTGGTTTCAGATACTGCAGAAAGGCAGTTAGGCTTTAAAAGCCTATAGGAACCACTGTTTATAGGTTAGGCTGGGAAGCTAACCTAATATATAGATAGGAAGCCTATTGAGGCAGAATATCTATAGTATTATTGATTTAGTGTTTGAAGAGATACAAGCAAACATTGTGTTTAGAGACTAAGAAACCTTAAGTTCTGTACCTCTCTGAAGTTACTGTAACCAACTAAGCTCTGAATACTTTGAAACCTCCACGCTGTTGTTAAAAATAAACTGTTGAAGTTCCTACTTACAAATCTCTCTGTGACATCATTTCAAAACACAAGCCTCAAAATAAACCCCTCACATGGGGTGGCCAGGATTGTTATGGTGGCAGATTGATTGAAAAAAGCCTCAAGTGAAGACGCTAGCTGTAGGCGGCGATTCTTTACACCATGGATAAGCTTTCAAACCTCGAATGGCTATATTCTGTCAATCTACATATTTTCCAAGCACCATTTTTACTTGCAAAACTAAGCGTCCAGTCAGTTTCATACACAATTATATGATAAAGGTGTGATCCACTCCAAATTTGATCCACTCATAATAATAATATACTATAACTATATATTTTGTGTTACATGCAATATTACTAATAATATTACGATATAATTGTTATAGTTCAATGTGATATAGTTATAGCACAATGTGATATGTAATATTGATGTTGTGCTGTGGCAATAATATAGTTTATTGTATTTGTATAGTTCAATGTGATATTGTTATAGTACAATGTGATATGTAATATTGATGTTGTGCTGTGACAATAATTATAGTTCATTGTATTTGCATTTTGCTTGTGAGCCGCTCTGAGTCCCCTTCGGGGTTGAGAAGGGCAGCATATAAATATCGTAAAATAAAATTGCACCAGCAGTGATTTTCATTATTGCATTAAACTGGATTCAGGCCACAATGAATAGGGAAAAAGTTGTTACTATATTTTCATATATTGTTTATGTGGTTTACTTGGACTGTGGTGATATTTTTATTTTTTGATGCAATCTTCAGTAAGAAAAAAGACATGTTTTAAATGTACACACGAAGAACAAAATATTAATATTGCATTCTCAAACAGCAAATGCTCAAAACTTTCATATTCTTTATGTGCGGTATTTTTCACAAATTCAATTTCACAACAGTAAAAAGTTTTAAACTAATACTTAAATACAATTACAATTCAAAAGCAGAGCTCCCTGCATTGAATCATTTCATAATTTTAAAACAGAATTTGGGATAGTAAACATATTTGAAAAAATGAGGATAGTATATATGCTTCTAGTTTAGATGTAAGATTTCAACACTGTTAAAATAGAATATAATTCAAGCATCTAGGCTGTGGAACATGGCTTTGTTTTCTCTATCAATTGACACCTTTTCCTTTGTCTGAGTTGGTTTTTTTTTAAGTGTTTTGGTTTTTAAAAGCGTTTTCAGTCATTGAAGGTGATAGTGATTATATTCTGCAGCCTTGAGATTGGCTGGTATACAGCAGATTAGAAAGCCTGTTTTTTAATCAATTTTTTTATAAATACAACATATAATCATTAGTAGAAATGTTTGCAATGCTTATAGTATTTGTCTTTCTTTAAAGTTCAAACAATTTTGGTGTGGATATAAAAAATGGCTTGCATGAAGCAGGATATCCCCCTCACGACACACACACACACACACACACATTAACCAGCTATTGCTGAAAGCATTTCACAACCTATCCTTCACTATCCAAAAGGCTCTTCAAAGTCAGATTCTCTTGAACAGGAAACTAGAAGGAACTACAAAAACTTGTTAAATGAAATTCTGCTTGTATTTCGGTAGAATCAACACTTTGGAATGAGCTGAAGAAAAATAGCAAAGCTACTGCTCAATATATTATTCTATTGTCATAGCTACTAAGAAGAAAAAGTTTATACAATAAATACATCATAAACATTACTATTTTCCCAATTCCATTCCAAATCTACCAGTTTTTTCCTTTAATGTTTATGATTGTACAAGTTCGAGAGAAAACTGTTGACATTACCAAAATCTAATTATGTACCAGTGAAATAAATGGCTTAGAAAATCATTTTAGCCCAAGAAAATTATCATCCTGGCAGACTATTACGACAGGAGTGAGTTTTGTTATCTTTGCATTACATTGGATATCTGTAAGAAATGGGCCGTTTTAGAAGAAATAAATATTTCTTTAAACATAATGTATTTTGCTACCAATATTTTCACACCACCACCTATAGTTGAGAGTTTAAAATTATAGAGTTGTGAAAAAGTCATAAAGCAAGAAATTTAATAAGTAAGAGAAAGTGAATCTTCATGCTTCTCTGACAGAGTTGACATATTAGTATCTTGGAGCCCTTCCAGACAGGTCTTATATTCCAGGATCTGATCCAAGGTTTTCTGCTTTAAACTGGATTATAGGAGTCTGCGCTGCCAGATAACCTGGGATAAACAGAAAACCTGGGATCAGATCCTGGGATATAGGGCCTAACTGGAAAGGCCCTCAGTAGATATAGCAAAATTTGTACAAGTGGGAAAAGGCCGGGTATTAAAATAAGAAATAATTAAAACCTTCCCAGTCAAACCCCCTTTTCATTCTATGATTGTATGAAGAAGCTATAGTCATCCCTCCACGTCTGCATTTTGATTTTTGTGGATTTGATTTAAAATGTTCTCACTAGGAAGTCCTCTAGTGTGACTCTATGGTGAACAATGCCAGAAGAACTAGAGCAGAGGTGCTCATTAGGTAGATCGCTATCTACTGGTAGATCGCGTAGGGCATCCTGGTAGATCGCAGGCAGGGCGGGAGGAAGGCTCAGTCCTGCCCCGCAGGCTCCCGACGACGCCCAAGTGCTGCCAGCCCTGGGTTATCTGAGGTCCTTTCTACACAGTTGAATAAAATCCCATGTTATCTGCTTTGAATCAGATTATATGGCAGTGTGGACTCAGAAAACCCAGTTCAAATCAGATATTGTGTTATATGTTTCACATATTTGTAGTAGGTAGGTTGATCATTTTCACTTGGTTGTTTTATAAGTAGCTCGCATGCTGAAAAAGTGTGAGCACCCCTGAACTAGAGAATATTTCAATTATATTATATGGCCAGCTTCTTGAGGATGTTGACCATAGAGTCATACTAGAAGTTCTAGAAATTCCGAGAGGTGCTCTTCCAGGTTAAAAAAACCCCCTCTATTCATGATTTTACGCATTCACGAGGGTCCTGTGCCTTTAACCCTTTCCTACCGGCTGTTAGGAATTGTGGGAGTTGAAGTCCAAAGCCCCCAGAGGTGCAAAGTTTGTCCATACCTGCTATAACCCCAGTGACTGTATAATGCAAAGTTTTACATAGTTTTCTGATTATTACAAAAACGTAAACCAGAATCTTAAATTCCAACTGGCTTGAGAAAAGAACAATTGGGGGGGGGTCCAATATTCCTGGTAAACACTTCTCAAACTATCTTGGGAAACATGAAAATTTGGAAGCAAAATAGCTCAGCTTTCCCAACGTAACATAGTACTCAAAAGTTCTGCATGTCACTTTGCCCATCTCTACTTAGTCTTACCTTGGATTGAAGCAGGCACCAGATAAGGCCAATATCCTAGTTCCACTTCCAAAACACTGAGAGCCAGCTTAGAAGTCTTTCTGGAGCTCTACCTTCTTAAGCCATACCAAGAACGTGCAAAATGACAGGAAAAGGAGACGCTGTTTGCTATTGCTGAAATCTATGGTTTACTTTGGTTCATACTCTTCTATACTTTTATTCCTCTGTCCAAAAATATCTAATAAGGATAAATTTGTTGTTTAATTCACATGTACATACATATAAAAGAAATGTACACTAAGAGGATAATACTAGTCTTCATTTTTAAAGAAATACATGGAGTAAGATCACAGGTACCGTACATGACGCTGGAAACTAAGAACACCAGTTTTTATATAAATGATCCAAAATAGTAATTTAAATAGAAGAGAGCAACCTTGTTGTTACACTATGCAATAATACTTCTAAAGCAACTGTGGTTTTCACTAGATAGACCATTAAGCTGGCCTCGCCAAATGATGATCATGTTTTTAAGACCGGTGTTCTGACTACTTTGCATTTCAACATCAATGCCTTAGCATGAGATAATGGAAAGCAACTACTTTCTAGAAAGCAACTACTTTCATCCCAAATTAGCACTGTCACTTCCGATTTGTTTCGATTTTGTCCAACATATATGTGCTAAAACAAAAACAAACTGCATAGGACATACAACAGTTTACCTTTAAAGTAGCTAGAAAACTACTATAGATATATCAAGCAACTGTCCAAAGTGGGGAACATCATAGGCTATTACTTGGCCTTATGAACTTATCCCAAGCTTCTGGAGATATATTAAAACAGTTTAAAAACCATCACCGATTGTATTATAAATTTACATTAAATCAACTTCAAATGATTAGTTTGTTTTTCCAGCAACACGGAGGGAAAGCTCCTAAGGGGCTGTTCCTCCCCATTTGTTCTAATAGGCAAGAAAAGTTCACAGCCAAAGTTGTGGGTGCTTTTATGAACTGTAGATGTCCCTCTACAAGCCTTTCATTCCCATCAACTACTGTGTGGAAGATTCCTACTATCCAATTCTGTTGAGTTTTTTAAAGGCTGGACTTGACAAAGGTCTCTTCCCAAATACTCTTAGGAGAGAGGTCCCTGTTGTATCATCTGTTGTTTCAGGAAACCTGTATCAAAAAGTACCACCTCTCATTAGGAGGTTCTTCAGAGTGGCCTCTGTGCTTAAACCACCACCATTCATTGATATCACACTTGAGATATTCATAAGGTTTGTAATGCTTTAATCAAGCCTTGGTTGCCAAGTTCAACTGTGTGATTTTCCTACCTATGGATTTTCTCTCTTCTTTGCCTGTTTTTTTTCTCCTCCACAATTGAGAACATCTTGTCTTCAGCTATTACATCAACCAAATTTTTCATGGGTTACTTCCCTTTCTGGCTTCTATTACAAATTTTGTCCTGCCTATCAGAACAAATGGAGGGTGGTTTCCTCACCTATTGTTGAAAACTAACATTGCTCAGTACGTGCTCCCATTTCATTCAAAGATAATTGTTCAGAAATGAATTTATGACTTTTAACCTCTTTCCTTATTTTTACTTATATTTAAAAATGTTTTTAACTGTAATCATGTTAAAAATATTATTTTTCTTAACTTCTATCATTTAATATTTTAACTTTATTCCCTTTTAATGTATTGTAAGCCACTGTGTAACTCAAAACTTAGCCATAGTGTAGCAGTAGTCGCTACGTAAAAGGTACTTTTGAAATCTTTGAAGCTGCAAGGCTATTCTATGCTAATCAAGGTAGCCAGTTGCAACTTTCACACCTGCCTCAAACAGACAAGTTTTTTCTCCCACCCTGGACACCCTACAGATATTTAAACCTCACTTGCCTAGTTTCCAATAGACCTCACAACCACTGAGGATGGCTGCCATAGATGTCATGTGGGAGAAACATCAGGAGATAATGCTTCTGGAACATGGACATACAGCTCAGAAAATTCACAGCAACCTATATGGTTTCTCTTAATGGTCTCCTAGTTAGAACTCTAGTCATTAATATGTTCAATTATTAAATAAGATGGCTTTAAATAAATGGGAAAATAATGCAATCAATAATCTAAACAGGCCCTTTTCTTGGTAATTTAAGACACTATTTCAATTGTTTAATTTGAATCCATTCATTCTCCTATATATGTGCGCGTCTATATATAATTAGCTACCATTAGGCATTCAAACAGAAAAACCTAGAATGTATTATACGTAAGCGAAAAAATATAAATTTCTCCATTAACTTAAGATGAATCCAAACAGAATTAATTCAACCTATGTACTCTGAATGACAAGCATTTAAGTACAAAGTAAAATTCAGCAATTCTGAGTTCTACCATTTGATTCAAATTACTAAATGACTATTTTTGAAGTAACAAAAGCACAGTTTTAGAAAAGAAATGTAGAAATACAATACTGCAATTACATGTGGTGTGTTTCACTGAATCATGGTGATTAATATTGCTCAAACCACAAAACTTTACACCTACAGCTTTTCCATTAGATCCAAGAAATTATGCTCAGTAATTTGCTTTTGTGAGGAGTTACTTTTTGTAGTAATTAGACGGATCGAAGTTAAATTTTGGCCTTCAATGGTCATGGCTGTAATTCACCGTTTGGAAAGGAAATGAGGCATCTGCTGGAAACTCATTATGAGGTGTGTGGACTGACTAATTTGAGCAATGGCGTAGGGAGGAGGAAGAAATATGGGTGGACCGCTTGTACTTTAACCAAGAAAAACTGTCTTGCAATTTTTTCTGCATATTTTTCAGAGTTTTTCAGCTGCAGTATCTGAAGTAGTCATTTAATGAAACCAAAGAACATTTCCTGGTATTTTCCAAAAGCACAAAGATAATACTAACAGAAAACCTGTTAGTAAAGATCAATTTGGTGACTTACCTTTCTGGAGTGAAGTAATAACCACTTGTAGGGTGATCAAAGTAATGAGTAAAGTAAATTAGTTTTAAAAAAAGAAACCGTCTAAGCTCCGATCTAAATATACTAAAAAGTATTGAAGGGTATTTGCAAAAACTAAAATATATTTTTGTTGCTAAAGGCCATCGGTTATCAGATTTAGTCATATTAAAATTAATATTTTAAAATCTGCTTGGAAGGATCACATTAGGATACTGTTTGACCAAGAAATTTAGTTTAGATAAACTATATGTTAAAGACGAGAAAGGATTAAACAGAAGAGTTTGAGGCTATTACATCTATATACAATGCCATCTAAATCCAATTTTTTGTAGCTATAGTTATAAAGATCTTATACGTAAGGTTCACACGCATTACAAAATGGCTTCCCACAACATATATGTGCCTCAGATTCATGAACACACATCCTTTCCTTCTTTTACATACCAAAAGTATGAAGTGCTAATGTTATACTAATCACAGTTCCTCGTGACAAATTCAGTCATCAAAATAATTAATTCATGAAATGGAAAACCATGGTTTCCTCTTACATTTCAAACAGACATTGCTTTACATCTTGCTATTTCCTCCCTCAGATGGCTGAGTGTGGATGACAAAACCCCTTCCTTCTCAGACAACAGTACTGAAAGATGGGCTACGATGTTTTCCCCAGTAGAACATCTGAAACAGGCTTTCTTGAAACACACTTCCCACTGATTTCAGTTCAGAATGGTCCTTGGAACCCGATTAATTTATTTACACTATAAACTATTTTGAGTGACGTTTACTACCAGGTATCACTTTAATAGATTTTGTTCAGCTCACAGTTCTTTTCCCAATACTATGTCTTTATTATGTAATAACAATTTATGAAATTTTACAACATATATAAAGGTGGTATATGAAAACCCTACCCAAGTCATACAGCAGAACCAAACAAAAAGTGGTCCTGCAATTATTTCTTCTAGTGGTGATCCCATCTTCCAGTTGAGGAAAAGATCCAGATCAGACGACTATTTTAATAATAATAATAATAATAATAATAATACTTTAATATTTGTGAGTCGCCCTCCACCCGTGGTGCTCCGGGCGACTTACATCATTTAAAAACCCTAAAAACAACCGTATACAGCAATTTAAAACAGATACATGTCTGAGGAAAGGCTCAGACATTCAGAGGTACCGATCAGGCCCCAAACGCTAGGCGGAAGAGCCAGGTCTTTAAGTCTGACCGGAATCTAGTTAGGGTCAGAGTGGCTCTGAGGGCAGGTGGCAGTGAGTTCCAGATCCTGGGGGCCGCCACGGAAAAGGCTTTCCGCTGGGTTTTTCCCCCTTTCTTTTGTTCCAAAATTTTCCTTCATAACTTACAAGGAATGGCATATCAAAAATAATTATGAGTAGGTTAAATTGCCAGTACAGACACACTTCAGAAGAAAAATAATCTAACTGACCATATCTATCTATCTATCTATCTATCTATTTATCTATCTAATGGACAGTTAGATTACACACACATACGTATATATATATATAGTTATTAATGTAAGCATATAATTAAGGAATACTTATATGAGTCAACAATGTCATTGGATCCAATAATAAATCTTTATTGCTCTTCATATATCCAAAAAGGAAATCACTGGCATTGCTGAAAATGTAATAAAAGTGATAAGCACACAAACTGTATCTTTAGTAAGACAATGTGGGAACTCTTATTTCTCGCAGGAAACAGTTAACCAGATTATTTTGTGAGGCAGTGAAAAAAATATTACAAAGATGAAATAGGCAATTTTCCAGTGTTTACTTCATCCGATTTTCACAATTACTTGTGGATTTTCTTTTAATCTCCACTTCAAAATTTACTCACACTTTTGTGTCTATTTTCTTCAATATACACATTATAATATATGCATTTTACAAGCAATTTCCTCTATGCAATGCATATCTATACGTTATTTTCATGGTACTAGTATCTGTGCATGTTTTCACTAATTTACTTATTTTTTCCTTTTAGTCCTCAAGAACATGCTTGTGGAAGCAACCAAATTCAATAAGGTTATTATTTTCCAATGATTAAAATCATTGTTTTCAGAGGAGATTGCATTTTATCCTGTATCAATAACTCAAATTCAGCAATATTTTCTTTAAAAATTCACACAAATCATGCAATTAATTTACTAAAACGGAATATAAAATCAGATATGTAGGACAACTCACCTTTTTATCCTTCTAATATTGATACTACTGAGATTTTGTATGAGTCAACACGGTGCAGATAGTTACTTCCCTTAAAAAGCTGAAAAATTCTTTATTATATTAATTGTTGCAAACTAAATGCATACAAGTGGGATAAAAGTGAAAAATAATAAAGTATATTAGCAGAAAGAAATCTAAAAAATTTCACATACAACAAATTAGAAATTCTTTAATGGACAGAGTGGTTCAGATAAAGCCCAATACTAAGTTTAGATAAGGAGTTCATTTTCCTTTTTTCCTCCTGAACTGGTCAGTTTCATTTTGGATTCTGATACTACCTTTATTTTTCAAAGATTTAATGATATTACAGTTCCTGGTGAGGTAGAACAAAACAAATGTATATGATGAATCAAAACTTTGGATACAATTGAAGACATTTTCACTACATATAAATCTTACTAAAGGCATGGGATTTACTGTGACCGTAATGTGTCACTCGCAATAAATCCAATGAAAGGGGTTTTGTTTATTAATTTTCTATTTTCCACAGTATAGTTCTCAAAGCTGTTTGTACAAAAAGAAAATGAGAACGTCAGAACAAAATCAATATACAGATCAAAGTTCATACATATAAACAAAAGGAGGGAAAGATTCGAGATCCATTTTCCAATTTAACAATTCAACACCAGAGTTCAATAGAATTCCACTTGCCTGAAATGCCAGAAAGAAGAATGTTTTGATTATTTACCATGAAAGCCCATTCTTCTAAGGTGCACAGGAGTTTTTCACACAGTGTAGGTTAATAACTGTACTACCCAGAATCCCAAACCACAGCATGAGTCATGAAACCTTCTTGAAGACTCCACCACTACTTTTTCTGTTTTTGCTTTAAGAAGTAAATTGCAAATATTATAGAACAGAAGTTTCACCCATAGCAAATACGTGAGAAAACAAACAAAAAAGCAACTAAGCTGCAGCCTTTACCTTGGTGAGGATGGATAGCTTCTCCAAATATTAGAAAAATGCATTTTCAGGAGATGCTTATTCTGTGACTATCGCAGAAGCACAATTCACATAATGCTGGACGTAGCCAAATTCAGGCCCCAAACAGGGAGAACCGGTCACATTCTGTCTCCTACACCACCATGAAGCATCCGTTTTCCACAATCTATCCCAGCAGATATGTGTTTATATATTGTATAATGTTGAAAACAGAGGTACAATGTTACAAAGTACAATGTTACAGGTTTTCAGCAGATATGCATTTGAATTAGCTATGTGTCTTGAGAAATAAATTTGCACATGTCCAGTTTTCTTTGTAAAGTTATAACAAAATATGATACATAAATACAGCAGGACAAAACAGTTTTTGAAACTCGATGGCCTATTGAGTGGATCAAAAGCAAGCCTCTGACTCCCTAAATTCCTTCATGCAATCAATATACATTTGTAGTACATATCACACACTAAGTGCATACCATTTCTCTATTAAACGAGATAAGGAATGAGAGAAAGAAGGAAAGGGGTTATCTTCAGCATTCTGGAACAAAAAACTTGAGGCAGAAAAGCTGAATCCAAGCATCGTGTCCCTTACACCAGTGTTTCCCAACCTTTTTTGAGCCGCGGCACACTTTTAACATTAAAAAAAATCCGGGGGCACACCACCAACCAAAATGACACAAATGACACTCTAACACAGTAAAGAATGGCTGGGGGTTGGTGGCCTGCTGGGAGCAGCTGCTGGGAGTGCCGAAGCCAGGGAGGGGGCGGAGCCAGGCTACCCCCGGCTTCACCTCTCCCAGCAGCTGCTATCCCTGGCTTCACCTCTCCCAGCAGCTGCTCCAGCCTTGAGGGGGCAGTGCCAAGCCAGCGGTGCCAGAGCCAGCACAATGCTGGCTTGGCACTGCCCCTCAAGGCTGGAGCAGCTGCTGGGAGTGCCGAAGCTGGGGAGGGGGCAGAGCCAGGCGCGCCAGGCCCCCCCTCCCCAGCTTCAGCTCTCCTACAGAGGAGGAGCATGAGCGGTGGACGGGCTTCAGTGGGCGGGGCTCCTCCTCCACGCGGCTTCAGCGAGCGAGGCGAGAGTCATGGTGGGAGTCATGGCAGATTGGAGGCTGGCTGAGGAAACGGCCGAGGAGGCGGCGCCCGGCCCCTTCTTTTCTTCGCCACTGCCCGGCCCTTCCTCCTCCCAAGCAGCAGGAGTTCGGCAGGAGGGGGAGGAGGGGGGCAGAGAGCTTCTCGCGGCACAGCAGGAGGTCCATCACGGCACACTAGTGTGCCATGGCACACTGGTTGAGAAAGACTGCCTTACACTTTTCTAAACTACACAAATGTTTAGATTGATAGGATTGAACATTCCAATACTGTACACCAAAAAGGGCATCATCAAACAAGCTGCAGCAATGTTTCTTTTAATGGTTTCACTGGCAGATTTGTGACGATATTCAGAAACACCTTCAAATCCTAAAAAACTTTGAAACCTATGATCTTCTAGTGCATTAACAAAGGTGCTTCTTCCAAAAATACTTTATTAAAGGTGAGAAGCAAAATGATCTTGCCATTTTAGTTGTCTAATATCTTAGTGTCACTTTATCAAATCTTTCCATGATATATCACATATGTTAATCATACACACTCTTCTTGATGCCATGAAAGTCTTTAGCATATCCTTCCAAATTAGAAAGCTTATGTTGCAAGTTCCAAAAGGCTAACATGAGCCTGCTGAGTGTGGATGACTGTATTATTATTATTATTTATTCAAATTTATCCGTCCCCACTCCCATTCGGCTTGGGGTGACTCACAAACAATAAAAACAACAACATTTACCACTACATTAAAATCATTAGGATTAAAACAGCAACCATAAAATACAGATAGCATCAGAGAGGACAATGTAATGTCAGGGAGACTGACAGTTTTTAGGAGCCAAAAGCCTGTTGGAACAATAATGTCTTGCATGCCTTCCGAAAAGCCAGCAAACTTGAAAGAGCATGGATTTCAGAGGACAACGCGTTCCACAGGGTAGGAGCTATGATAGAAAAAGGCCTCCTCCATCTTGTAGTGTGATGGTAACTCTTAGGACTTGGGACCATCAGGAGGTTTTCTGTTTCCGAGCGCAGGGGTCTAGTGGGACAGTATGGAATGAGGCGGTCCCTTAGGTACACTGGCCCCAGATCATTCATGGCCTTAAAGGTCAATACCAGCACTTTGAAGGTAATTTGGTATTCCACTGGGAGCCAGTGCAGTTCGCGCAAGATGGGAGTGATGTGGCAGCTCACTGGAACACCTGCCAGCAGCCGAGCTGCCGCGTTCTGCACCAGCTTGAGTTTCCAGATCACCGACAGAGGCAGGCCAATGTAAAGAGTGTTAGAGTAGTCTAACCTTGAGATGACCATAGCTTGGACCACTGTGGCCAGGTCGTGGCGGGACAAATAGGGGGCCAGCTTCCTCGCCTGGCATAGATGAAAAAACGCTACTCTACTGACAGTGGAGACCGTTCCTGTAAAATCAGGAACTGCCATTTGGTGTCCAAGTGGAGCAATCAGCACCATAAAACCTTTTCAGACTCCATCTTTAATAAGACATTGACAGAAATCAGAGCATTGCGTCTTTTGCTTTTTTGCTCAATTCCCAAGTGTCGAACTTGGATAATCTGCCATTTTTCTCCAATTTGCCTCCACTGTACCTGTCTCTTAAAATTATCAATTCCTTCAAAGACTGGATAGACTTCAATTGAGGAAGTCAGCCATGATACTGAAAGAACTCCAAAAAATATGCATCTGAGACAAATTTTGTTCCATTTGTTAAGTTTGGGTGGCCTCTTTGCTGAGCAAGAGGTATGTGGATAGATACACACATACAACATTAGCAAATGGTCATACTTACCATTTGTTGTGATGTGACTGTCCCTGACTAAGAGCTTTAAGTGTTAGCTGAACCACTCTCAGCTCAAAAGAGTGCTTTATGCAGTCTCCACAAGATATGACTTTCCTTGCATAGAGCTGTTCAACAATAACGCCCTCCCCAGCACAAAAAATGCATATCTCTTTACGTCATTAGCCTTATGGGAATCCCAAACCACAACTGTTCCACTTTGCAATTCTCCTGTGAATCCACAAATACAGAGAGCATACAGCCTGTTTTGACAGTGATACTTGAGAAATCTTTTTATTTACCATAATCAAATGTTGTGGAATTAGTAATCACTATCTGTGCCCAGTTGTGACCCTAACTATGTTTACATTTTGGGCAACACCAAGTGGATTACTCCGAAAAAACTCAAACTGCAATTCAAAAACACTTAGCTTTCTTCTTGATCCGGTCTTCAACACGATTTTGTCCAAGTATGGGAACAATTCCCTGTTGTTACCCTGCTCTTGGTAATAGGCTCACAGGGCTGAGGTAACCCCAAAAATAATACTCAAAACAGAACATTCATGTCATTGTTTGTAAATCACCAATAGAAAGGTTTACAACCAAAATATTAGGAGATGTGGAGATCAATTTCATCATGTTATAGGACCTTTGGAGGCTTTTTAAGACCTGGGGAATCCCTTTAACAAGGACATGAAGAACTCAACAGTTGTTTTCTAAATTTTAAAAAAATCCAAAACACAGAGAATAGCACACAGCCCTCCAGAGTTTTACTGAAGACCAATGTGGCTCCCATCCCAACCTATTTGTGGTCCATCTTTCTTTTAACTGCTATGAGGCCCACCTTTTACATGGCAGAATTGTTTGCTACAAAATCACAAAGCAGGAAGGGCAGGATGATTGGTGGAGCTGACCGCCACTGAAATGTTTAGGGCAACTGGAAAAGGATTCATTATATTATATTATTACTTCTTCATCGATGTGTAAAAGTGAAATGCTATCCAAAAACCATTCCAGAAAATAATATATCCAGAAAAGGTTTGATCCAGGTGAGTCTAAAGCAGCACCATCATCAACCATTCCATATTGAAAGCTAACTAGTTAAGAACATAGAACATAAGAAGAGCCATGCTGAATCAGGCCTCAGCCCATCTAGTCCAGCATTCTGTGTCACACAGTGGCCCACTAGTTGTACACGGGGGTCTCTAGCAGAAAGGAGGGCAAAACCCTCACCTGCTCCTGACCCCCACAACCAGTACCCGGGAAAATCCTGCCTGCCTCCATCAACACAGAGGTGGCACTTGGATGTCCATTCAGTAACTACTGATTCCCTTGGTATCCATGAGTCTGTCTAATCCTGCCTTGAAGCTGTCCAGGCTGACAGCTGTCACAACCTCCTCTGGAAGTGAGTTCCATAACCCAATGACCCTCTGGGTGAAGAAATATTTCCCTTTATTTGTCCTAACTTTCCTACCTTGGAGCTTTAGGGAGTGCCCCCTAGTCCTAGTGTTGTGTGACAGAGAAAATATTTTTTCTTTATTCACCTTTTCTATCCCATGCATGATTTTATAATTTTTTTTAGTTATTACACTTTTTCTGAACAGGAAAAGCAATGTATATAGCCCCATTCAGGACACAATCCTGTCATGAAGTAAACAATTGTATTACAAAAGTGAAGAAGTCAAATACTTGTTCTTAATATCACTCTACAGTATAAGGTGGAAAAAGGTGACAGGATATTTCTGTCCAAATGTCAGTTTTCTTTCAATTAATATCATAACTCATGTTTTAAAAAGCAGCAGTTTAGTTGAATTATCAGGAATGTCCGATTATGAATTGGAATTTTTGCATTTTTGGACAGGCAACCAGAAATATGTAAAAGATTCACCACAGAGTTGATTTGGCAACCATCAATTGAACTGGACTCCTCAGAGCATCCTTTTCAGGCCAAGAATGATCCACAAATGGCAATTCACACTTTAAAGAGGTCGTAGCACAGACACATGTCCACATGCACAACTTAATATCAAAACCTTCACTCTTTTCCAACCAAGAACCGATTTCTGGTCATTTGAGTTCTCTTTCTTTTTCACAGGCTATGTTTCCCCAGAGTTTCCTGGACGTAAAATTGGCTTCCAGATTTTCTGAAATTGCCATGCCTTTTGTATTCCTTCACAGAACCTCTCCATGAGGACATGAACCCTGAGAATACATTTCTGTTTTAATTCAGCAGCCTACTTATGAGTTACCTTTAAAAGTGGTGATGAGTACTACTAGTGCTTATAACTTTTATTAACTTTTATCTGATAAATTAGTACACAGGATGCTCATTAGTAACATTTAAACTTCTGAAACATAGGTGATGTATTTTGAATGTTTGTGAGGAAAGGTAAACAGATTGCATTCATTCTTATCAACAATAAAAGGTTGAAGCAATGTCTGATAGAGATAATACTATTCAAAACTATTTGAAGTTATACATTGAAGTGTTCAGCATATATTGCAATGCAATGAATAAGAAACTGTTTGAATCTTGTAAAAAAAAAAACCCCGATAGACACTGTCTTGTACAAATATCACTGAAGAGACCTGAAGTTATGAACAACTTAAAATTGGCCTTATCACAAATCCCTAGAAGCATTATTTCACATATATATGCTGAAGATAAACTTTTTGCAAGAAAAGATAGCATTATGGGAGATTATCTGCTAAACGGTGTAAGAATTATTTGATCAATTGCTCTGTAAATTTATTTCCAAATTGAGATCCCATATTGTACTGAAGATTTTTCCATTTTTTTCTATTACTGTATTTTCTACTTGCTAACAATACAACCTCAAATGTTGCAAAAACTCTACATTTTGACTGAATTATGAGGCCATTAAAGAACTTCAGTAACGCTGAGGAATGCGGAAGGAACAACAAGGGATGCTGAGAGATGAGGAGTGCGCCAGTTCCCCTGGTGGCCAGAGTTTGCCTCTGTTCGTCTATATGTTGTGTATGTGGAAACGGTAGGATTGTCTGCTAAGTATGTGTACCTGTAATCCGCTCTGAGTCCCTTTCAGGGTGAGAAGAGTGGAATATAAATAAAGTGTAATAATAATAATAATGTCTGCTATGAGAATCTAAAGTGTAAGTTCTAAAACCAATGTAGCCATATCACCATGTTAGAACTTTTGAGTCCTCAGAGCATCAAAGAAAAATGAAAAACAGGGTTGTCCAGCCCTCCAAAGTAGGCTTTTAGGCAATATGAGGGGGAAGACAATAGTGGAAAGGGAAGATGGCATCTTCTCATCTCCACTGGATCATACCAATAATCTACTGTGTAAACTGTACATTTCTCAAAGAAGAAATGTGTTTGTTCTTTGTAACTTAATTTTACATTATTTAAAAATTTCAATTTTAGAAAATACAGTAGCATGTAAAGGCATGAAGTTGTATGTTCTTACTTTGAACAACTAATCTTTTGCACACAACACAGTTCAGCTGGCTGGTCTTTGAAATAAAACAATAGCTCTGTTGACTACATGGATCAGCTGAACAGTCCTATGTGCCATAACTATTAATTGGAGTTATATAGCAGTCTCTGAATATATTGTTATGGTCATTTTGCTATACTGAAACCAACACCTGAAAACATGATAGGATCAAAGTAAAATATTTCAATGACTGCAGTTGATATTTTGCACAACATAGGCATAACAAATACAACACATAAACACATGTTAAATATGCTTTTGCCAGCAAACCAATAGCAGTACATTTGAAGCAATTCATTCAACTGAGTACCTGTTTCAGATTTTAGCCCAATTTAGCTTTTGGAACATTTACCAGGAAATGAAAAATACCATGGGGATATAGTGATAAAAATATTGTCCCTAGTATCAGACCACAATGTTATCTTTGATCATGAGACTAGTTATTAATTTATCTCCCTTTGAACGCTCTTCCTTAAATAGCAAATATTCCTATCAATTCATCACAAGTCAAAATGTTTTACTACAGATACTAAAAAAATAATATTACTCCAATCAAATAACACCAAGCATATTTAGTTGCGATTTTTTCATATACCATGTTTTACTTAGGCAATAAAATTTTATCATGTGTGCTAACATGCAATCACTCAATATTTATACTTTTTAAGATCCTTTTATAGTAGGAGCACAATACTGCTATATGCCAGAATTTCTAGATTTGATATGCATTTCATAACTGATGGTAATCACATATGTTTTTATTCACCCTTTTCTGCATTGTGCCCTCTTTATACCACACATTTATGTCAAAGAATGTTTGTGTAAAACTAAACATAATAGAAGTGCACAACTGTAAGGATTTTGCCTGAAGCAATACCTAAATGTCAGAAATAGCTATTGCCACTAATTGTAGAGTGAGTTCCCTAATTTTTGTTTATTTAGAAATATCTATGTTACTTTAGTAACTTTAGTAAAAGGAAGCAGGGACTTTTCAAGGAAGGAGACATGGTTGGAAAATGTAGTCCAATAATGAATCTTCTACAAAGGTATCACCGTATCTATAAAATCAAAATAATCACCACTACAGTGCAGAATAATAGTTTTTAAACCAGGATTAACTGTGCGGTTTTATAAATAAATACAATGGTCTAAAAATCTATGACTATGAAATTACACGTGAATATTTACTACTTGAATGTTTTTCAAGTGTTTATTTGAGAGTTGAACATAGGATACATTACGAGGACAATCCCATTGCAGCTAGATTTGTACACACCGGTGAGAAGTAACATTTTTAAAACAAATCTGTAATGGCTTACTGGACGTTTCACTTATTCTAAAGCTGCACAAGCCTCAGCATTTATTCTACTTGTGTTCTGCAAGCAGAGTTTTCATTTGCATACAGTTAACAATGGATAAAGATTTTTTTTCTTTCAAACGACAAGCATTATAAATGAAAAATTAAAATGATTGCTCACAATTAAAGTCAAGGACAGTATTTATAACAATGTTTCAGAACCATTTAAATTGATTTTATATTTTATTGTAAGCATGTAACTCACAAATTTCACAGCATGTTCACATTATATTTTGCTGAAGTCACAAACAACTGACACACAAAATGAAACATTATTTCTCCTCTATGCTAAAGGATATGAGTGAATACAAAAGTCGAAAGTTTACAAAAAAAATACTTCATGACTATATTAACAATTAAACCGTTCTGAAAGTAACAGCTAAAATAATAAAGGCATAACACCGGGTAGTCATTCAGTTTTCTCAATAATATGAAATAAAGGTTTCAGTATCTGCGGCGCTTGTTAGGTCCATCAAAGCTGCCCCCTGGGGTTCCTCTACCAAAGCCACCGGGTCCGCTACTGACAGCACCTACACCACCCATAGCTGGCTGAGGAGTTTCAGAGCCTGACCTACTAACCATAGGTGAACCCATTTGCGGTGGGCCTCCTTGAGGAAATCTCTCAGAATGCTATATCATGTCCATTTAGAACAAACCACCATTGGAATTACAACAACAAAAGGGGGAGTGATGTTTTCATGGAGGTCAGCAGATAATCCAGCAGAATCAGGATGATACATAGAAGGAAGAAAGGAGCAAATAATTTTAGTCATTATTTTAAAAGTACGTGAAATATAAGCTAATTGTGACTACCAATGTACTAAGTCAAAGAAAACTGAATTAAGAAGAAAATAGGCTAACCAGAGGTAATAGAGGCAAGAGTAACCCAGATATGAATGACTGCTCAGCAGAATGAAGTTATCAATTACATGTCATTCGCCCATTAAGCCTCTAGATCCCTCTTGATTCTATATCTTTAGACGAGTAAATTAAGGCATTAACATCTTCCTAAAATAAGATTCTGTTTATAAAAAATGTATCTGCTTACAATTTATTGGAAACTATAGGCAGTCCCCAAGTTACAAACAAGATGGGTTCTGTTGGTTTGTTCTTAAGCTGGATTTGTATGTAAGTCGGAACAGGTACATTTTTAAGTGTAACTCCAGCCAAAGCTTTGGATAGCATAGGGAAGGGTTAACACCCTTGTGTTGTGTTTTGTTGCCTGTGCCCCTGTTCGGAAGATTGCACAGCACTTTCCGTCCCTGTGATGATTGGATTTTGAAAAATCTGGCTTGTTGTGGAAACAAGGATTGGTGATAAGCTTCAGTAGAGACACAACGATAACTCTTTCAGGAGTGAATTTCCCTTCCAAGGGCTAGATTTCTCTCACTTCCTGTTGTCTCACCCCCATTCTTAACTATGAGTTATTTGTAAGTCGGACATTTGTAACTTGAGGACTGCCTGCATAAAGATTTTCAAATTAAAAATAAAAATGCAAGCATGCTCAGAAAGGCTTAGGGTCACCAACCAAAAATCAAGTCAAATCATGTAGTTTTCTTTTGAATCATAGAATAATAGAGTTGGAAGAGACCACATGGGCCATCTAATCCAACCCCCTGCCGTGAATGAAAAGCGTAATCAAAGACAGATATATCTTTAGAACAAAACACAGGAATGGTTAGAGTAGATCAAATAAAATAAATTGAAGTTATATGTAATCTAAGTTTTAATGATTCTAATGAATCTGCTCTAAGAATTACTACATTCTGGCTAGAGTATATACATCTGAACATTGTGCATTTTGAATATCAAATATTGGTTCCCGAGTTGACTTCACTATTCTGCTTCCTTCTTTCAGATACAAAACTATATACACCTTGCAAAGAGGAAAAAAAGGCTCAAATATCACAAAGTATCAGAAAAGCCATATGACCAAAAATTTAAACTTTGATCAAGAAGGTATTGCTGCATGAAGGCATTTCTGGTTACTGGGGTGGGGGGTATACTCAAGAGCTTCTACTTTCTCTTCCAGGTCATGAACCTGCAACAGTTCTCCTAACCACAGCAATGGATTTTCAGAAGGCACAGCAGGCAGCAAAGAAAACAATAATTTGAAATGCCTTCATTCACCAACTCAATGTGAGTTAGAATGCATGCACTGGCTTAAAACAGGAATTTGTTGCATACAAGGAATCCCTTTTTAGTATGCTCATTGTTTATTTCTGGAGTAGGCAAACTGTGACCCATAAGCCAATATGAAAGGACCCCAGTCTGTCCACTGTAATTTTTAAATGGCTGAAACCAGACCTTCTAGGGGGCCTTATGGTGTGAAATAACCATATTCAGGGGCCTAGGCTAGATTCAGGTTGCAAAAACCTTCTTGCAAAACAAACAGTGAATTTTGGCCACTCATAGTTGGAGAGAAATGTTTCTCTTGGGCCCAAAACTGACTGGCAGGAGTTGCGTGGGGACATGGACTATTTCAGCATTTTAATTTTAATTTACAAAACATTATGGGGTAGTGAGAGGGAGCCCTATCCAAGTTTGACAGGAAACACATACAGCCCTCAAAATTGGGGCATCGATCCCTTCCTGATATACACTTTAAATCTGAAATAACTAGCAACAGAGGAAACATTTCCAAACATACTGTTTGTCTGCTGGAAGAGCAAACAATGTTAGCACTTTACCATCTCCCTTTCCCCATGCTGTACCCTCAAATAAGCTTTTTATTTTAGGGGGGACACTTGTAAAGCAGATCTGAGAAGCAGAGGGAAGGCAGAGCCAAGAAGAGAATGGGAAGGTCTTATTGTATGAAGTTTGTTTGCACAACATAGATACAGCCCATTATAAAGACTTTTTAAAAAATAATTTAAAAATACAGGACAATATTTAATTTCTTTTTTTTTTTGCTCAAGAGCGAAACCTACAGTTCAATTAACTGATACTAAACTTTCAAGAAACAACTTTTATTTTCAGCAATAGTCCACATACCCTAAATTGGGCCTATCAGCCAAAACTTGGCCATTTTTGTTAAGACAGAAAATGTCACTGTATGAAACACAAATGTAATTATTGTGCAAACTGGCGTAAATCCATCAGTTTGTAATATGGATTCCTGTACTTACAATATAACAGATTTTGGTACAGTAACAAAATAACCCATGAATAATAATCATGATGGACAAAGTATTGTCCTTCCTTCCAAGTAATATTTGGTTCTTCTAAGAAAAGAATAGAGAAAAGGGCCCACCTGCCTATTTTTGTATTATGATCCAGGCTCTGGTGAATCTATGAAACTACATATTTATGTGAGATCTCTCATGAACATTGTATTCCAAAGTGAATTATTTGGAAAACTCCAATAAATTATTCATGCCTGTTGAACGTATGAAATTCCACAGAAGCCCTCTCCCCAAACAACCTGGACCGTAATTATTTGGCTACTACAGTATTACTATTTGAAATAAACTTGAGGTTTGAAAAGAACTTGCGCCTTTGGGCAATGGGAACTAATAAAGCAAAGTAGAAGAATGAAGATCTAATTTGCACTTACAATAGCTCTATGGCATATACTATATATGTTTCCCTGAGAAATAAGAAAGATTTCTGAGTTGTTCTAGCAAAGATAATGAATGTCTCTTGTTCATCTTTGTATGTTTCAATAGTTATATCTTAGCAACCAAACGTTGAATGAATTCTGGCCTTCAGAAAATCTGATACTAGTATTCAATGACACAGGTGGTTTTACAACTACAACTCATGGATAACCAGCAAGATAATTAAATTTGTTTTTCAAAAACATTATTCAAAGATATCTTCACACTATTCAGAATGCCAGTGCATTGCATATTCATATGTGCATATCTGTCCCTTATTATAAAATAAACTATAAAACTATAAAAGCCATATAGCATTTTGTTTTTCAGGGAATGCCATTTTGGTGAATACATATGCAATTAATTGTCCATGAATGGCTATTCTAAATGCAATGTTCACATAAAATGGTATGAAATATTAAAACTGATTTATAAATGGAAAAAAAATGGCAACTAAATTTGAGTAACACTGTTCATGCATAATAGAAAAGGAGGACCTCAGAAGTTGTACCGCAAACCTGGTTTTAGTGTGAAGTTATCCTTGAGGCAAAGAAATGTGCCATCATGAGCCAGAGAAGAAAATTTAAATGTCATGATACATTACCACAGCTCCATTATCTGACATCATTGGGGTTCCAATGTTTGCAGTTCCTTCTGGCCCCAAGGAAGGACCAGGGCCCATTGCAGGGCCAGGCAATGCTCCTCTGTTGTTCATATTCATACCCATCATTGGAGGTGGTGGAGGAGGACCTTGGGTTCCAGCAGGTGCTGGGCTAAAGGCATCTATGCAAAACAGTCTACACTTAGAGCTGTCCTAACTGAATTTCGGAGAATTAAAAATGTACAAGTAAAAACTATACAAAACATACATTATTTGAAACCAAAATATGTTTATACTTTGAGACTGTACAATCACTCACATTCTCTGGTTTTAAGCAAGTCATTGAAAATTACCATTCAAATTAAATTCACATGCTTCAATTTTGTTTAATCTACATATATAACTGCAGCAATTGTCAAGATATCTCTGATATATTAACAGTTTTTTTCCATATCACCATTTCCTCACTTCTAACTTGCAAGTGGCTAATAAAATGATGACATTTTATAATCCTTTTGCAATATACTACAGGAAATTGGGCATGGGGTATTGCCAACTGGAGGAGACAGGGGAAACCCAATGTAAGCACAAGCATTACTGGTTTGGGACATTGAGTTTTCACAGCAGACCAACCTGGTATAGTTATTAACCCTTGTGAAACTCTTTTAAAGTTTGGAAATGCTTACTAAACAATACCTAAGCTACTTCATATTGCAACAAAATGCACAGATAAGAGGAAAAGCAACTGAGTGCAGTCCACTGGAAACAATTCTTTTCAAACATTGGTCTACCTATGTTTCCTTTACAAGGCACAGTATTTTTATGACATGTTGTTTTGCAAATCAAAATCTAAAATTAAATTCATTGCATGCTTGAATATATTGCATTTATACGAAGATACTCTAAAAGTTAGTGTGCGTTCTTATTAAAACAGTGATACATTAACTTAAATGGTAAAAGTAAAGGTTTCCCCAGACATTAAGTCTAGTTCTGTCCAACTTTAGGGGGTGGCGCTCATTTCCATTTCTAAGCTGAAGAGCTAGTGTTGACCATAGACACCTCCAAGGTCATGTGGCCAGTATGACTGTATTTTAGCGCCATTACCTTCCTGCAGAAGCGGTACCTATTGATCTACTCACATTTGCATGATTGGCAGAAGCTAGGCCTAACAGCAGGAGCTCACCCCGCTCCCCAGATTCGAACGGCCAACCTTTTGGTCAGCAAGTTCAGCAGCTCAGTGGTTTAATCCACTGCACCACTTGGGGGCTAAATCTGAAGATACTACAGAAAAATATTTCAAAACAACATACATCTTAAACTGTTCCAACATTTCCTAAATCATCACATTATTCTTATGCATGTCTGCAACTTCAAGTCACCAGTTGACTTATACACCTGATGAATTTCTTAGGCAAGGAATTTTCAGTGTGCCAGTTCCAGCCTATGAAATATAGTCTACAGCAGGGGTGTCCACACTTTTTCAGTATGCGAGCTACTTTTTAAAAAACCAAGTCAAAAAGATCTACCTTCCGCGCGGTGCACTTTCCACGCGCTCGCACCATCCGCACACAGGGCAGAAGCGCCCCATCCGGCTGTGATCGATCTCCTTTAGACCCACGATCGACTAGTCGATCACGATCAACTTCGTGGGCAGCCCTAGTCTACAGTATCTGGTATTTATTGGCAGCTTCCCATCCAAATACTAACCAGGGCTAGCCCTGTTTTTCTACCAAGATCAGATAGATCTGGTGCCTTTAGTGTATTCAGGCCTGGTACACTTTTCTAACACTAGCCCTAATAATAGCCATGGTTTAGTGATAAGCCGTCAAACTATGTCCTTCTCACTTCGTTATCCATGGTTTGGTATGATGTTTTACTACTAAGATATATAATTAATACTTTAATCCTAGTCATTCAACACAAATGTACTTATCATTTAAAAAACAGGTATATAGCAGAGCTTATTTAAAATATGTAGTACCTAGGTGGGCATATGTGCAGAAAAAATAATAATTAAAAATGAAATCATTTAGAAGTGAAGATTGTAGATTTACTACTAGAGAAAGCAAAAACAGAAGAACGGATAGCTCTCATAGCAGGACATCCATCATATGGGGCTATAAAAGAAAAATTATCCAGCTTGAACACACTGTCCCATTTTCCAGACAGGATGAATTTGAACTAGGGTTTCATTTGTAACTTCCATTGGATCATGCTGCTTCCAACAGTATTGGCAATTCCCCCTTATTCCTGTAGATCCCATGCAACTAAAAACCTACTCCAAAGGAGCTCTCTGCAGTTGGTTTCAGCACAGATTATTCACATGAGCAAAAAAAATAAGTTTCAACAAATATTAGCTTAAGTTAATTCACTACTGATGTCTCAGTGGCCAGAAATGCATTCTGATGGTAGCACAATAATGGGCAAACACACTTAGTAGCTGTGTAGTATGAGAATTCAAGCATGAAGGTGGAATTGCAAAATACCAACAGGAGATAAATAGATCCAATTTAGTCCAAGATAAAATATCTTTATGATTTTGAACATATATTCTTAATTTTTACAGTACATATATTTTTCACAAAAGTGTACTCATCTAAGTTCCAATAAAATGAAGTCGAGACATAAGCAAATGTTTAAGGAGTTTAAATACTTAATTGTACACCCAATCATATTCCAGATTAAAACTCAAACTTCAATATACAGTAGTACATTAAAGAGATCAAATCAGTAAATCACCAAGAAGTAACTTTAAAAAGGTAAAATGCCTTCTTATACCAAGTATAAGTTTGTGTTTTTTTCCAGACAAAAAAACTGAAAAGAAAATGACACAACATTGGTAAACTCTTATCTTCCAACCACTGTTGATCTTGTCTGTTTGCATTTTCCAATATATAAATAAAAAATGATTACATCTGAAATAAAGTTACTGGAGATCACATTTTACCAGACTAGAGGTTTATTACAAAATATTTAATACTAAAGAATAATATGTACAGTCTCAAAGTTGCTTTAAAAACAAGAGCCTTTTGCTTCAGATCCCTACCTCCCATGTTTAATGCTCCACGAGGACCCATATCACCCATTCTCATTTCCTGTTCTCTCTGAAAGTAAACATAATTTCCATCATCAACCTAGCACTTACGGCTTTAACATTCCCATCTTTTCAAGAAAAAAACTTTGCCAATTGTTTAAAAAGGAAAGAAGAAGAAAAAAGGACTGGTTGCTTACCAGTAACTGTGTTTTTTCTAGTGATCATCTGTGAAATCACACAAATGGGCTATTTTACTAACTAACTAACTAACTTTATTATTTATGAGTCGCCCTCCACAAATGTGCTCTGGGCGACTTACACAGCTAGGCATCTACAATACTAAAATTAAAAAATTTAAAAATTTTGTGCCTAAACAAATCACACAAATGGGCTATTTTGTGCCTAAACAGAGCAAGGCTCCGAATCTTTTTGAGCTCTAAAGATACATTTTGGGGTAACTCCACCCACTCTGTGCCAGTAGATATAAGCAGGTCCCACCAACCCATTTGTGTGATTCACAGAGATCACAAAGAAGAGTTATTTTTACTGTTTTGTATAAAAATCAAAAGATTTTAAACCAAAATTCAGAAATACACATTAAAGTGCTTCTCTTAAGATCTGGAACATCTACAGAAATTATTAAGTCCACAGGAGAGTTCTAGAGAGGAACTCGTGTTTGCTACTGTTCTCCTTCTCTAAGGCTAGAGCAGTGTTTCCCAACCTTTTTTGAGCCGTGGCACATTTTTTACATTTTCAAAATCCTGGGGCACACCACCAACCAAAATGACACAAAATGACACTCTAACACAGTAATACAGATAGTTAATATGTTTTTAAAAATGTATTTATACACTCAGTGTGAAACCTGGGCCTGTTTCGAAAAACACAACATAGATATCCTGGCAGGAATGGCAGAAAGACACACACGAAGGTCTTGCTCAACAGCTGGGAGTTATAGTTCACCCGCAATCAAAGAGCATTCTGAACTCCACCAATGATGGAATGGAATCAAACTTCCCACACAGAACTCCCATAAGGGAGCCCGAGTGGAGAAGAAAAAGTGTTCGGCAGGAGGGGGAAGAAAGGTTATTGGAAGTTCTAATTTCCCACGGCACACCTGATGATCGCTCACGGCACACTGGTTGGGAAACACTGGGCTAGAGGAACAAGATCTCACCTGTGGCAATATCTGAGGGAGTGAAAATGTCTGAAGTGGTCCTGAAAGAAAGTTCACACATCTAATTGCTGTATCCAAGTATCCTAAGGCTATATTTTGGCCTCTGGTGCACAAGCATCAAGAGTAATAGGGACAATATTCTGACCCAAAACAATGATGAACATTATTCCTGAATCAGACTATTTTGTGAAGTGGAAGGACACCAAGACTAGCCTACATAACCACAATTGAGAAGGCAGCTGTTATTTATGTGAGTATCAGTTTAAATTGTTAAAATTTGTGCCTGCTCACAGACAGGCACAACAATCATTAAGTAATCGCATAAGGACCAAAAGCAAGTATAGGAAGTCCCTAAGACAGTGTTCCTCAACCTGTCGGTCCCCAAATGTTTCCTCCTTCAACTCTCAGAAATCCTAAAAGCTGATAAAGAGTTAGGATTTCTGGGAGTTGTTAAGTCAAAACATTTGGGGACCTACAAGTTGAAAACCACTGCCCTAAGGGAACATGAAAACAGTATTAGGAAACACTGCTTTAAAAAAACGTATCAGAATAGAAACAATTCTGCACAATAGTCCTAAATGTCAGGACGTAAAATAATGTTGAATACACATATTAATATTCAAAAGCACTTTCCAGTTAACAGCAACAACAGGAAATCCTGTTGTAAGATTTATTAGCAAATACTCATCTACCAAATAATCTTGTGCATAGTAAGAATAGCTCGAGCCAAAAAGAATCAAACATGAAATCTTGGAAAATTGGAAAGGCTGTGTCTCCCACTCCCCACCCCCTTTCTACAAACAATTTGTGAGACACATATAGGAAGACAGGTTATTTATGCAAAGTAAATCTGTAGACTGAAAGTTGCCACATTGTCTTAGAATCATATGTTTTAAACCAATTGGAAGCAATTATTTGCACAACTATGCTGATTTTGTATTTAAGTAAAAATACAGCTATCAAAGTATTTTCTCTTTGAATCCAAACATCAAGTTAAAAGAGTCAATTCAATTACTAAAACCAAGCAAACAGAAGAGGCAATATTTACTAAACGCCACATCTGGACCCATAAAGAACTTCATGAATTTAGCTTGAGGAGGGAAGGAAAAGATCACATAACTGTGAACAGAGTTAGGCAAACAGCTATTAAGAGATATTACTGGATATTGACCCTGTCTCTGTGGTTTCAAATTACCCCACTAATGGGTACGGCAAATAAATTTAGTACAAAGTAGTTACAGACTGTGGTACAGCATGCATGCCTTATTAGATAACATACACAGTATTTATTTGTGTCTGGAACACTCCCAAATCATTGTATAGAATAAAATAAAGTGAAGGAACACAATAAATTTAAAGTGCTCTCACCCAAAATACAATTATTTAATCGCCAATATTTTAAAAACTATTAGCTCTCAAAAAATAAATGTCTATAGATTATTTAAAGCCAGTGAAACAATTTTCATATGTTCTCAACACACGTTTGCAAGAAAATAAAAGAAAACTAAAAAGACAATTAATGCAATTCATGATCAATACTGCAATTTAACATTTAGGTCAATACATAGGTCCTACTGAAGTCAGAAGAGAGAGAGTGTGTTAAATGTGGGGGGGGGGAGATAAAAATTGCCAAATCATGTAATATAACTCCTAAAATTTCTAGAACCACAAATCAAGAAACTGCATTACAAAGAAAGTGTTTAGTTCTGCTTTCACTGAAGAAATCAACCAAAAATGACTGAAATAACCCAAATCCTTTATGGTCTTTCCAGATCCTGTTTGCAAAAAGTAAAAGTCAATAGAACGGATTAGCAAAAGCAGGTATTCACAAACACAAGGTCATGAATACGGATGTATATACATTCGACCTCAGTTTCATTATGAATAGCAATGCCTGCAGTATTAAAAGTAAACATTAAAGCAGATACAAGATTCTGCAAACTTTGCCAATTCTCCAGGTCACTTCAGTTAAGTACTTAACTACTTTGTTATGCTATATTGAGAGAGGGGAAAGTTTTTGAATAGTTGAAAACAATGTTATTCTAAGTAGCAGACAGCATGTGATTATCACAAGCAACTAGACTTTTCAGAAACCCAAGCAAATATTTCAATATTAGTCAAATAGAGGAGAAAATATTTTTGGTTTTTATTCTCAAGTGGCCTTTTCAGCAGAACCTTTTTATACTGTCTTGCCCGGTTGCCGTTTTTTGTCACAAAGATATACAACCAATATATTAAGATATGATTAGAAACCTTCCCCTTGTGCATATACATGCTGGAGTGACATTTATCATCTCGATTATTTCCCATGTATGAACAGAGATAAAATATTTCCCGTTCTTATTTCTTTGTATGACAATACCCTTGGTGCCAACTGAAACATTTAAAGGCCTTACTAGAGAATAGGGGGCACTGGGAGATGAGGACACTAGACGTCCTCCCAAATCCTTCAAATACCTTCTTCTCTTACTATAATCAGAATCTCTAAAAAACGCTTATTGTGTTTTCTGAAGCTTCATTACACATACAGAGGAGGAAATTCATGATCAGGCATGCATTCGTGGTCTAAGATTAAGACAGAGCTACGTCATTCAGAACAAATCCTTCTTAAGAGATTTCTAAATGGCTATTGAAAGAGCAGTAAAGCAGAGGTGTTAGTGTAGGAATTAGACTTGGGAGGTCCAAGTTCTAGCTGCCAATGAGCCGTGAGACCTTACGCCAGTTACTTTCTGAGACTGACCTACTTGATAGAGTTGCTGTGACGATAAAATGGAGAGGAAGTAGGGATTCTTGTCTGAGCTCACTGAAGGAAAGGCATGCTATCAATATAACAAATAAAATTCAATTAGTGGAGAATGGTAAAGAAAGTAATTAATGCATCAAATTACAACAATAATTGTTGATGCATCTCTTAAAATTTGTTTTCAAGAGATAAATAAACTCAGTTGAATGCATGTAGAAATCAACTTAATGCAATTGATTTGGAGTGTCTTATACTAAAGTCCTTCATAGACTACATATAAAGACATTGTCGTTTCAGTGTTATCTATCATCTCATGTAGTTCTGTTTCTAATCTTTTATAGCTAAAGAATGAGAATGCATCATAGGATCAAATATCACTTATATGTCATTGAATTTCTACTCAATTCAGCAATACATGAGATCAATATTAGGACTATAGCCACCATGACCAACTGTTTATTTGTCTGTTTATTCCTAACAGATGAATTTAAACCAGAGATTGCTTAGCGGTGGTATCTTGCAGCTGTCCACCCAACTAGTATGCTCTAAGAAGGAACATATTGTTGCCTTTAGTAAGAACTCAAAAGCAACATAAAACAAGCAAAATATTGTATAGTACAATAAAACCTGAAAAGGGAAATAGTTGCACGACAGAATATGTAAAGAACTGACAGTTTTTCTACTCAGAATGAAACATCCAGAAGATGGGGACTATTCTTTTCTTGCACTTTTAATGGTCTCAGATTTTGCTTCTGGGAATGCCCGGAAATGTCCGTGCCGGGGCGTGCTGCAGCCGGCCCATAGGGTCGGCTGTCGGGCGGCAGCGCCGGCGGCAGGGCGAGGCGCGGAAGCGAGTAGCGCCGCGCCCCTCCCAGCCGGTGACGCCCCGCCCAGCCGGTGGCGCTCTACGCGACCGCTTACATGGCGGAATCGCTGAGGCCGCCTCTGGTCATAATTTTGTCCAGGGCCCTGTTCGGCATTTGCATTTCCCCTTCTCAAAAACTTCTCCATCACTGTCATTCGCTTGTCTTGCTGTGATCCCAAATTGTCACTGTCACTTGACGCGCAGCACTAACTCTAACTTTGTTTACTTAGCTGCGTCTGAGCGAAACCAAGATGGCGCGACCATAGCATTCTCATGTCATTTCTTAGGTGACGCGAGAGTGCTATGGTTCCATTTCTTAAAGGGACAGTTGCACATTATAGTTTATATATGAATGAAGTTCGAAAATAATTTCCTCAGCACACCTGATGATCTCTCATGGCACACTAGTGTTCCACGGCACACTGGTTGAAAATCACTGCTTTGGTGAGTTTGTGGCCAAGGTGAAATATGTCACGCTAAGAATTTTTTCCAAATCATCTCTCAACCTATGGCAATAAATAATTGAACATACCATTATGGTTGCTCACTGCTTTGAGTCCCCTCAGGGGTGAGGAAAGCGGTATAGAAATTAAGTAAGTAAATAAATACAATATTCCACACAGTATTTTAGCTTGTTATCTGACAATTTCATTGTATTCCAAAAACTGCCATGTTCAAACAAGGAAGATCACAAAAGAACTACTCATTAGGCATGTGAAGCAAGACAGGATTTTTGTAGTGGGTTTTCCATATTAGAAAAAAAAACTAAAAGTATCCAGCTACAATTGCTGCATAAGGAAGTTCTTCTCTTATATTAATATGCAAAAATGTTTACGATGTAATAATTTTTCACTTACATAGTGTCAATTAAGAAACATATAAAATAAAACCAAACATTAGCCTGGTGGTACAGATATTTTCAAAACTATGCCTGCAAAAGAAATTTATCACTCTAGGACATCAGGACACATTTAAACTTATTTGTGGTTCTCTGGTTTAGAAAACCACATGCTCAATAAGTATCATGTTTTTCTCACAAACATTTCATGATTAGACTAGCAAAGAGAAACTAATCCCCACAGTAGACAACTGACAAGAACTGAAACAATTGCATATAAGATTCTTACATAATATTCGATGATGAACATGTATTTTAGTACATAATAAATTTTTAGTGTAGTCAACTAATGGAAGCCCTTATATTTTCAAGCAACATTTTGCAGGAAAATGGAATATTAGCTGTTCAAAGAGAAACCATCCCTTCAATCACCTTAGAGAATTAAAATAGAAATAAACATTAGATTAGAAAAATATCAAATGATTAATTTTAACGTTTCGGAAATTACAAACTTGATGGAACTCTACAAGTTACTGTAACTAAGTAAACAGTCTCCTTGTAGTCTCCCATCTGATTAGACCAAAGATCCTTAGCTTAATCCATAATGCAACAGCTTTCTCCTAGAAAGAGGTGAATATTAAAGATGGCAGTGAGTAATGTGAGTACTGCATATGAACTATTTTCAATTTATTTAGCACAGTTAAGTTTAAAATAATAATTAACCTGAGATACAGTATAAATTCATGAGCAATATGACCTTGGTTTCAATCGAGGCCTTTTCCTAGAAGGGATGACACAAAGAACTGCCTCTCACTAGCAAAATTCGAATCTAGGATCTGCTGTGAAGGCAGAAATATTTTAAAAGGAAAATCTAAAACCAGATGTTGTGAAGTAAAACATTGCTATTGTATATAAAAGTGTGTTGGAAGTACTTCTTATATAAGCAGTTCAAGAAACTTCCAAACAAAAATCAAACATTGCGAAGATGACTTCGATTTTTAAGGGTAAGATTGAAATAAAATAAAAATGCATTCATGTTGATTTCAGAATTCATATACATCTAAAGTATTGTCTTGTTAAGAATACACCAAAAACTTGCACTAAAACCATAAATTAACTCTGCCAGCTACTAGTACAATTATAAGAAGTACTACCACAGACTTTTATTGCCAGATTGGAACATTGCACATCCCACCCAGAGGAACAAGTGTGCAGCGACTGGGGCCTCCTTTGAGCAGATTCTGAAGCGCTGCTCGAATTTCTGTATTATTTATCCCCATATATATTTCCAAAATAAGCACAAAAAATTAAATCTGTTATATGTAAACCATTAGAATGTGAAAACAGTAAATACTACAGTCCATAAATCACATAATTATGAATTCAGTTAAAAGTATATTCTCACATAAAATTGATGATACAATGTAGGTTTCAGACCAGCCTTAAAAAGCACACTCCTACAGCAGGACATTGTCCCCTGATAATTAAAAATGCTGTTAAATGTAAACTCAATTACATAAGTCACATCAGATTTTAAAATAGCTTTCTCAAATTAGATCAAAAATGCAAATGTTGTGGCAAGCTAGCAAAAATGGTTGAGTGAGTTTTTCCTGATTGCTTCTTTTTTTATGTATATTCTGGAAACTGCTGATACTTCAAATAGAAAATACTTAACTTATTTTGCTCAGTTATAAGACAGAACCATATATGTGCATATACAACATACAATTTCAAAATTACTGTAAAAATTACTCATTGCATATATATTACTTAGGTGTTTCAAACTGTTACAATTTTTACAGACAGATACTATCCATTAGGTTCTCGGTGTGTTATCACCCTTATTTTAAAATATTATTACTATATTTATTCATATACCGCTTTTTCTCTTTTGGGAGAGTCTGAAATACCATGATAAATATTAATGTATTTATGTTTTTCTTTGGGGGAAATTGCACATTTCCACAGATGATTTGAATGTGTGATAGCCAATACAGATTAGCACCAAATACATCTCATATCACCCCATATGGTTTTCAGCAGAGAAAGTTAGTATGTTCTGATACAGTCACCGTGCGCTATATGATGAAGGAAACCAGCTCTACGTTACATTGAATAAACTTTTGAAATCTCTTCCAGCACCACTGAAACAAAATCAGATATGAAACTTCACAGAGGTGATCTGATGATTTTAAATAGAGGGATTAGAATCATAAATGCAAGCCTATCTTCTATTAATCATACATATCCTGTTACAGTTGACAGCAATCAACACGGGCAACACTTCAAAAGGTGCGACACTACCATCAATCAAATGGAGGCACATTCTTATGAATGCTACAGATACAATGGTTAGAAGTCACAATACTATTAGCAAATGGAAAAAACCCCACAAGAATGAACTGTTCACTGAACACTCTGGCACTTTAATTCAGAATGAGTCTATTTCTATACACACTTAAAGGGCAGAGTATTAATCTGAAAGCATAATGCACAGAGTACTCCTAACTATGCATTCTGTTGAAATAACTGGAAGCTGTTTTTTAAATTCCATAATTATTAAAAATAACTCCACTAGGAAACTAGTTCACAGCAATTTAAAAAACAAAAAATAGCTAAAGAAATGATTTTTATTTCAATATTCTGGGAGATTTTATCATTTTTAAGAAGTGTTTTATCTGCTTCGTAATTAATATTCATATATGTTTAAAATTTACATTTTTTTCAATACTGTAGGATGTCCCCAAATTTTATAATTTTTTCTTATCTTTCTGTACTATAATGTTAATGTTTCCTATTTCAACACTGTTCCACAGTAGTCAAAACTAAAGAGCTGGTATAGCTGGTTCTAGCTCCATCTTGAATGCGGAAGATATTTGATATTGCCGCTAGAATGATAGATATTGAACATTTCATAACTAAACTAAACAATATAATGTTATGTAATGGCTCATAAATATTTGGAAATTTTAGATCTCTGCTTCACTGTGAAAGGACTTCAGGCACAAGAACCATCTTCTACAATTAACGACAAGATTGAGAGAAGACTATGGTTTTATTTCTATTTTTTCAAGTACAAATACAGCATACACGAACACAATGTTCCTCTGATAGATCGGCTAGAAGGATAAATTTAACAAGTGATTATTTTGATATGTCTGCATCTAGAAAAAAAGTTGTTTTTTGTTGTTGTTTTTTTACTTTTTTTGCTTACTACAATTCCTCTATATTTTTTGCCCCTGGTAATACTTTTAAGGAGCTCATATTTTCATGAAGAGCATAAGAAAACAATTGGGCCGTAATGAGTGTGTTGTTTCTGCAAGTGAAAGGGAAGGAAAATCTCCCTTGCTCCCTCCTGAAGCTCTATCACACACACTGCTTGGAAAAGGCTGGGATACTCTTTTTGTCACCATGGAAGGCTTTAGGAAAAGTGGGGAGAAAGTCTATAGTACTCATATACAAGTCTAGAACGTTTAGTTTTAATACAATCAAACAAAAAAAATGGGTTGGAATATCCACGAGTCAACATAGCACACTAGCACAAGGCAGCACCTTTTTAAAAAAAAACTTAAATGAATGTGTATGATATGTTGATGTAATTGTATTTTAATGTGTAATGTTTTGGGGGGTTTTATACTGTGTTTTATGTGTTTTACTTTGTTGGCATCGAATTGTGCCTTTTTGGAAGCCGCTCTGAGTCCCCCCTCGGGGGTTGAGAAGAGCGGGGTAAAATGCCGGAAATAAATAAAATAAATAATAAACATATCGTGTTTCCCTGAAAATAAGACACTGTTTTATATTTATTTTTCCTCAAGAAAACATATTATGGCTTATTTTCAGGGGATGTCTTATTTTTATTAAGAATGGTACAACAATCTGCATCAAATATACTGATGAGTAAAACAGCAACCCCAGCTTTACTTCTTCCCTCAATACCTAATGCAGAGCATCCTGCTCCTCACTTCACTGAGTGCCGTCAACTGCAGCCCCATTGGAGTGAATGGCTCAATCCCTTTATCACTCCCTCGAAGAGGAAGGTTTGCCTTGCCTGGCCCAAAGAGAAGAAAGAAAAGGAGAAAAGGGAGGAGGAGGCAGGAAGTGAGAGGGAAGGAGGCCCAGACTAGTGTCCGCCACTGCAGAAAGTTCTTGCATTTCACTTTCCATGTCTCCTTCTATGCCTCAGCCTGTATCACCATGTCTTATTTTCAGGGTATGGCTTATATTGAGCAATCTTGCTATGGCTTATTTTATGGGTATGTCTTATTTTCAGGGAAACACGATAGGTACTGTACCTTAACTTTTATCAAAAAAGAAACCATCCCTTTCTCTACAGTAGCTGTAGGCGACAGATTAGTCTGTTGGGAGAACCTAAAAGAAGCATCAACCTCCTCTACTCTAGAGAGGTGCTGTGGCCCTTCTAGCCTTTTTGAAAGCCTGGAGGTGAAATGCCAGTGGTGGCCAGCCCCAAGTCACAATTAGTTCTTTTCCTTCTCCACAGAATAACCCTCAACTTAAGTTACATGTCATATCAGAATCCATCATTTTGGCCTCAAAACCTGCCCTGGAATTATAAAAAAGTACATATAGTAAGTATTTTGGTGATGTGATGATGTATTAACATAGCTGATACTATCTATCAGTGCTATATAGGAAGAATGAGTCAGGATGATTTGTTATTAAGTATAGTTTTCACTGTTACCAACATATATGGGAGGGAGGGAATTAGAAGTTTCTTGTGTTAACTTCACAAAAAAAGCTTGATTTAAAGAAAGATACAAATAAGGAGTACAGTTGGCTACAAACGCTTTTTTCTGAAAGTCTCCTCTCAACACTCATAATGCAATGAATGACCTGAGCATTAATGTCTACTTTCTAGTAATACAACAAAGCCCTGTCTTGGTTGGTGTTAAGTACAGACAAATATGAAAACCTGAAATATTTAATTAAGGTATTTATCATTATGAAATATGAGATCTTTATCTTATTATTAAAAAGTTATGAGAAAACATTTTTCCCTTCCAGAGGAGACCTATAAAGAAATAAAGTTGTAGTGGAGAAAAAGACATGCTGAAATACTTCAGTCTCCATTTTAGTTAAGCAGATTCCTACTTACGTTGTCCATGAAGTTTGACTTATATCCTCCTTCCTGCTGTCTCCTCAATTCCTCCTGTTCTCTTTGACGCAACATCTCTTCTTCTCGTCGCCTGTGTTCTTCTTCATGTCTATATGTTAGATATGGCTAATTGTTATATACAGAATATATTTTCATAACAAAAACTACTTATGTCATTTTGATAAGCAAGTGCAATTTCAACTAAGGTAGAAGTGAAAGTCCAAAGACAACATCTAACAACAGATAATTAAATCACAGTTTGTTTTATATGAAATACTGGACCTTTATAAAAAAATATTGAGTCTCAAAATTTCGTATTTCATGCACCTACAAATGCCCCCCCCCCACAATCTAAAGAAATCTATTAAAAATACCTCAATTGTATTTGCTTCCGTTTCTGCAGTTCCTGATTTCTAAGTTCTTCTAAACGTCTCAGTTCTTCTTGACGTCTCATTAGGTCTGTAAAAAAGTAGCCGCTAGCAATTGTCATTTTAATATAAATCGTAGCACATGTGCAATGGTACCTTCTAGAAATATTCATACACGCACCCTGACTTCTCAAATTTTTGTTGTATTACAACAGGAAACTGAAATAGATTTGGTGGTCACTGTCACTACTTGATGTATACATGATATTCTAATGATGAGCCTAATCGAAACTAGCAACTGAAGCATAAGTATGCACCTTCATCATTGTGATACACCTAAATAAATACCAATTAATCCTACTGCCTCCAAATACATTAGCAGTTGAAATTCACCTATATATAACACTAGCACCTCATGATCTCAGATTACAGGCATCTATTTCTACAAGGCTCCAGAAGAGCACATCTAAACAAGCAACATCATGAAGCGATGATCAAAGCTATACTCTGATCAAGTTTGTAAGTAAGTAAATAACTTTATTACAGTCGATGACCAGATCACAAAGGGGGACCCAGTCCTGCACATCCAAGAATCAGGTTTAGGTTGTAGAAAATATTCTTAACTATGAATATTATCAGGATCACTGTTAAATTAAATTACTACAAAATTAAAATACTATGGCCCAGTTGTGACTCTGCCTAGAGAAACCGATCTACCAAAACCAAGTGACTGAGGAAGGAGAACATTAATTAAATATGTACTTAAGAGGCCAATGGTAATGCTAAAGAAGCTTGAGAAATCTTCAGCTCTAATTAGTAAAACCATCCATGGGACAACTATCACTCAAAACGTTCCACAAAAATTGACTTCTGGCCATGAAAGCCTGCGACAACACATTGAACTGAATACTTCTGGAAAACTGTGTAAATATCAGAATGTACAAAGTTTAAAGGTAACATTAACTATTTAAGAAACGTAATTGTATAACTGCTATTACAGAATGACCCATTTATCCATGGAGATACGTTTCTGACTTTACTGTGAAACACAAAACCATGGATAATAACAAATAATAACCCTACTGAAATTAACAACTAACAAAAGACATTACCAGTGCCTAGAAAATTCTTAGAGAGAACATGTTTTATTGGCAAAACTGTAGGTACTTGTCCCACAGAAACGGAGGCTGTGCCGTGCCTATAATTAATACCTCTTAACTAACTACCAGTTTCATTTCTCAGTCATGGTATAAAATATTTGTTAGTTTCAGTTTTTTATGGTAAGGATGTAATAATAACGATAGCAATGAAAAATGATAGATTTATTACACTAAAGCATTTACAAACGTTCAAATAGAAACTTTCAAACTTTGGAATCTGTCGTTTATGGGTGATGGAATAAAAGACGTAACTTTTTAGTAACATTAATGTGTATATACAGTAGAACTATAACAGATATTGTTGGTTTACTTCTTTCCAACTTCTCAATGCTGTTCTTTTAAATAATAAATATAACACATTTAGAAATGATATAAATAGCAGCAGTCAGCTATGAAACATATCTGATCAGTAAAAGTTTTGCTATAGTGTTCCCTCGCTACTTCGCGGTTCACTTATTGCAGACTCGCTGTTTCGCGGATTTCAAAAAATATTAATTTAAAATATATATCATGGTATTTTCACTGTTTTGTGGAGTTTTGCCGCTATCACTCTCCAAGGCGCTTTCCCTCCTCACTCCTGCCTCCCTCCAGTCTTGAAAGGCCTTTCCTTCACTTTAAGTTTATAAAGACTTAAAATAGTGTATAACTACTAAAATAATGTATAAATATTAAAATAAGAGTATCCCTACATCGCGGTTTTTCACTTATTCCGGGAGACCCTGGAAACTAACCCCAGCAATAAGTGAGGGAACACTGTAAGTAAATTTGGCTTTAGGCAATCTACTTGATAGATCTCTGCTTTTGGCATGTGCAATTCTTCAAAAAGTTTTTTAAAAAACCCTTTTGTGGATACTTTATGGATTCCTATCACAACACATACAGTTCCCCAGGTAGCATCTTAACACTCCTCCAGCTTGTGCAGTAAAATTCAGCAGATACCCTATTCATAGTACCTTGTCTCATCAGCATTAACTGGTGTTCATGTCGGGCTGCTTCCATTTCAGCTTCTAGTTTATCCTTAGCTTCTCTGATATTTCTATCAACTTGTTCCCGCTGTTGTTTTTCCATTTCATCAAGAGCCTTCCATCGTGAAGCATACTCAAATTCAAAAGTTCCAGGCTGAGCAAAACGTGGCGGTTGTTCTCTCTCCCTAAGATGAGGGTACAGAAAACACGTCACATGAAACGGGTTTGCTTAAACAAATCAAACCGTCAAGTTATAATTTCTTCTAGCCTTTTCTTGTGCATTTTTCTATAAAAAGGTGTTTCACAGCTGATGTGAAGCCCAAACAAAATCCAGAAGCATAATTCTGTATATTTAAACACAAACCTAAAACATATAAGTGGATTTTTTTTAAGTTAAAGAACATGAGGCCCAGAAACTTTGCCCCTGCTGGTAAATTACTAATCTAAAGAACGTGTTTCTGGTATTCTTTTTCCGGTAGAAATGCCCTTCAGATGAGCAAGCAAGGAGGCACCAATAACAAGCAATGGTTTTTGGCACCTCTGATCTCATAGAAGACGGATTCCCACTGAACCCAATTCATATCACTTTTTCCATGAGACTGCATAGATAGGGCATGAGGAGAAGAAAGTAACCTGGCATGAGGAGAGGGTGATCATGTGGCCAAAATCCTTCAAAAATCTAGGTCTCTTGTTCTGCTTCTAACATAACTAGATTTTTCCCCATGAAATGAAAGGATATCTCAGAAATCATATTAATGGTTAAAAGATGCCTGAGGTACATTTTGTTTATCTAAATTCACAAGCATTCAATTTCTTTAAGGCACACAAACAGCATTTCAGTCATGAGGATCTTGTCCCTATGCTGTAATACGCTAGTCTACCATCCATCTTAAACCTAAAGTAAATCACAAAGATAGGTTTTGCTTGAATAAAAACTCCTGCTTTTTAAAAAAAACCTATATTCATTTCATTTTGTGAATAACTTTGTTTTTTAATATTTTATCTAAAAATTAACACTTACTTATGATACTGTTGTGTTTTTTGCATTAATTTCTCAGGCAGCCCATCTTCATCATCAAATTGTTCCATAGGTTCTACAATAACAGGTCGAGGGGTCCTAGAGAAAGCACAGCCCATGCACACACACACTATTAAATAATAATAAAAACAATTCTGTAAAAAAGTTGCAGAATAAGACAGTACACAACAAATATACAGGCCAAAGGCAAGATAATATTTTTAAATTAAATAGTATATGCTGGTTTAATGTGTCCACAGCTCATGACTAATATATTGTCACACCCCAGCCAGGTACAAGGAATAAACCAGATCAACGCCATGTTAAAACCAAAGTTGCAGAAAGATTCAGAATCAGGCCTCTGCAGCAACCTCTGAGTGAACCCCAGCTGCTCAAGGGTAGGCGCAGCCCTGCAAGTTCGCAGGCTGATAAGAGAGCCTGGCACCGAGAAACAACCGATCCTCCCAAGCAGCCAGATGGTTTCCCTAACAAGCTTGAATTCCAATCGGGCCGAGAAGCACTGGGAACGAAACGGTTCCCATCCCTTCCTGTGAGAGGGCTCCGATGCAGCCAGCGTATCTTAGATCAAAGTAGCCGGGACCTATAAAGACTGAGTCCGGAGTGAGCTCAGAATCTCGTGCCAACGTTTTAGCCACATTGTCTTGCCTCATGGAACTTTGCCTGGAAAGCCTTCCTGTGTTGGTCTCTAGTTCTTGTTAAGCTTTGTTTCAAGCAACTTTTGGATTTAGCCAATTTCAGCCTCAAGATTATTACTGCCTTTTTGGACTCTTAAAGACTATTGCTTTACTTCAACTGGATGCTGGGAGCATCATTGAACTCTTCTATCCTTGCCTTCTTTACCTATTTTTACTTATTCTAAATAAAGCATTTAACCGCAGTTACTGTGTGTTGGTTTACTAAGGGTCCGTCCAAGTCAGGTCGCAACATACATATATATATATATATATATATACACACACTGTATATATATGTGTGTGTGTGTGTTGATTATATACTATTGATTCCTAGAGAAAACATTTATAATCAAATCTGTGAATAATCAAATCTGCAAGTCAAAACCATAAATGTGGATTTGCATTTTGCAAAGCTGTGTATAACAGGAAATGCTCTCGCTCTAAGTTGTCTAAAGTATTTTGTAGGACAGGCCTGAAAGGCCCACTGTTTTGGGTCTATGCGGAGAATAAGAAATACATTCCTTTGCACCTTTGATCCCAAGGCACTTTTCTTCTGTTTATGTTTCCAATAGATGATTGATTTTCTGTGGGACTAAGTCTTTGAAGCATCCTTTGAGACAGCCCAATTAGAAGACTGCTTTTATTTGGTCTCCTAAGAAAATGAATATTGTATCCCACAATCTCTTCCTTGAATGCCTACATATCCAAAGTTATTGGATTCCACTAGTGACTGAAATAATTTCACTATAGACAAAACGAAGCCCTTCCACCCATATTGTAGTGATTAAATCGCTTTCTTAGTTGCTGTTGACTTTGTTGCTTAAACTCACCAAACAACAACTTACATCTAAATGGTGTAGATCTGAGCTTAGTTTCTGGCCTGCCTCCCAGTGTTTAAGTCATAAAGATCTCCTACTTACAGTAGTTTATAAAATGGATCTAGCTACAAAGAAACCCCCACCAGCCATAAACTGAAGCACTATATCTGATCTATGTAAGACCTTCTGCAACATTCGAGCAGTTACATCCTCCAAATACAGAATTTCCTGGAGCCAGCATATCCCCTCTAGTGAATACTGAAGATGCCTTTTCAAGAGAACCAAATATGAAATACCATATATACTCAACGTATGAGCCAACCCTAATATAAGCCGAGGCACCTAATTTTACCACAAAAAAACTGGGAACACTTACTGAGTTGAGTATAAGCCGAGAGTGAGAAATGCAGAAGCTACTCGTAAATTTCAAAAATGAAAATGAACGGATGAAAGAAAGGCAGCCATCTCTCCTCTCTCACCTGCCTCCTCCTCTCACCTTGGGTGCCTTTCCAAGCAATTACCAACTCTGCTGCTCCTTTGATATGCATTTCTCATCCCACGTAGTATAAAAGCCACCTCAGTTTGGAAAAGTTACTGCGTGTAGTGAAAGAATGAGAAAGGGAGGCTCGCATGCATGCAGCAAGAGCAGCGAGAGAAGTGCATACCTCCCTCCCCCCTCCTATCGCCTGGGTTGCAGTGAGGAGAGCAGAGAGGAGGTGGGAGGTAAGTGTGCGCTGTGCAGAGTTAAATTAGACAAATCTGATAAATTACTTAACACACCCAATGCATCCAAATTCGTACAGTTTAAAATAATTTGAGTATTTAGAGAAGATTCAGCATTAACTAAGCCTCTCAGAATACCTTATTGAAGATCACATGAAGAAATCTCTGCTGTTGCTTGCCTTAATTCTACCAGGTTTATAACACTTTCATGTGGCTTTGACACACTCCTGACATGCTTTCATGTTATTAGCAATGTTAAATGGTGCAGAAATTGAGTGCTCTTTCCTTGTTGCAATTGAAACTATATTTTGTTTTCCTTTGCATCTGGTTTTGTTTTATTGACACAGGTGAATATCAATCATTGTGAGCATCTGTGCATTTGCCTGATTGGCTGTTCAATTTCCCTATTTCCATTTTGCCTGAAACTGTAGCTTTCAAAATGGCAACTAGAAATCACATGTGTGATTTTGACCTCCTCTGATCCTTTACCATTTTGAGAACACTTCCCTAAGCCAGAGGTAAACTTTGCCTTATTCTGACTTTCATTCTTTTCAACTTTAATTCCGTTTCAAATCCTTTTCTTTTGACGTTACTATGTTATCCTGCTGCTCTGGAGCACCTCTCAACCTTGCTTTTGCTCAAGGTTAAAATATTTTCTGTAATTTTAACTCATATATGGAGTCCATAGCACCTACAGCATCTATCTCCTGATCTTTTATGCCATATAAGTATTCTATTCACCCTCTCTGACCAATACGCTTGTGGCCTTTGTGAGTTAATTTTGTTCTCCGCTTGACATCCCCATTCCTCAGAAGGTAACTGGCAATTGGTTTGGCTTCTCCATGCTCATTCTGTTCATACTTGTTCTTTTATAATCTCATAGTTTACATTTTTAATTATTTGGACTACTCTAGATACTAGGATGAGAAATAATATGAAATGATAATGAAATAAAAAGCCTGACTGGTTGGTTGGGCTTGGAAATAAAATTGAAATGGAAGAGGGGAGCCAACAGAATGGTATTTCTGGAGAGTTCTGCCTTGATCTAGTTGGCACATGGGGATAAGACCACAAGTGGTGGATTACGCCTTCAGCCTGCCTGAGAATAGCATATCCAAACCAAAGCCCAACAATCTATATCAAAAGAAGGCAGGCAATATTAGTATTTGCTTAACATATAATTTATTCAAGACAATCTGAAGTTAGTTCGGCATTTTTATGGTAAACTTCACAGGGCATTGTCATGTGTTTCATTTTCAGTATTTCAGTATCTGAACTGACTGTTCAGATTTACCTGGAACTGCATTCCTTTTAATTCAGCTGATCAGCTAAGAATACTTACTACCTAATATAATAGGACTCCTATATCCATGAGGAATATTATCCAAAACATCTGGTGGATACCTGAAACCATGGACAGAGCAAATCCTGTAATTTGACTTGGGTCAAAAACCTATCATAGTAGACCTTGAAAGCCCCACAAACACTTCAAAGGGAGAATCTATTGAATCTGTGACTACAGTAGTACTACCTAATAGGATCAAAAACAAGAGAATTGCTGCAATATAGTGTATGGAGTGCCTCCTCATCTGACATCTTTAGACAAAAGGAAAGATTCCTTGTTAACTGGATACAAGTCAACTTTGGTTTATGGGAACCATATGAAATAGACATTCAACATTTCACTGAAGCCATCAGAATCAGATAAAGGAGAAATCTGAATTAAGTATTAAGATCAGGTTAGATTTCCAAAAAAGTTTTGTGTAATTTTAAATAGGGAGTAGATTAGCGACTGCTATATACATCTCACGCATACAGTAAAGAATACAATAGAAAAAAATAGAACTTACGTTGTTAGCAAGAATGCTCCATCACTGCATCTTTCTAAAGCTTTACGAGCTGGAGGTTTTGCAGCAAACTCTACAAAGCCTTTCCCCGTTGCCCTGCCACGGTCATCTACAACAACCACCGCTCTTTCCACAGGGCCAAATTGAGAGAAAGCTTGCTCCAGAAGCTCATTGGAAACAACCGGTGAAAGATTCTTTACTGTTAAAGCAGCTCCATGGGTAGCAAATCGAATTCGGAGTGGTCTACTCTTCAAAATAGTTCCATCAAGCTCTGCCTTCGCGATCTCAGCCAGAGTCCTAGATTCCTTTACAAGAGAACATAACATATTTATATATAATATTTCAGCAATCTGCTTTGTCTTTCGCTGCATTTAAAATTGTCTTGAATAAATCTATCTAAACAAAAGTTATAACCATGCTTCAAGTAATTTTATTTTCCCCAGAATTCTGGCAAATTTATCCATTCATCCTCCTAATTCCTTAGCTGCAAAGGTGGACACAGAGTGTTTGACTGAAGAAAGGAAATTACTGCCATGTCCCCAGATCCAAATCCAGAAAACTGGCTGAAGATTGTTTAACAACTTGGGAACTTGGGTCAAATCTGCAATACTTATACATGCCTCTCCTGATCCTGATCTTCTGCTTTGGTCAGACCTCACCGGGAATATTGCGCCCAATTCTGGGAAGCACAATTCAAGAAAGATATTGGCAAGCTGGAACATGTCCAGAGAAGGTGACCAAAATGATCAAAATTCTGGAAACCATGCCCTATGAGGAGTGGCTTAAAGAACTGTGCATGTTTACCCTGCAGAACAGAAGGCTGAGAGGAGACATGATAGACAGGTTTAAATATCAGAAAGAATGTCATAAGGAAGAAGGAGCAGGCTTGTTTTCTTTTGCTCTGGAGACTTGGGCCCCTTCCACACAACTGAATAAAATCTCACATTACCTGCTTTGAACTGGAATACATGGCAGTGTGGACTCTGATAATCCAGTTGAAAGCAGATATTGTGGGATTTTCAGCCTTGATATACTGGGTTATACGGTTGTGTGGAAGGGCCCTAGGACTTGGAGCAGAGGGGTTAAATTACAGGAAAGATTCTACCTGAACCTTAGGAAAAACTTCCTGACCATAAGAGCTGTTCAACAGTGGTACTCTCTACATTGGAGTGTGGCGCAAGCTCCCTTAAGTTTTTAAACAAAAGTTGGATGGTCAACTGTTGGGGGTACTTTGTGCTTTACTGCATGGCAGGGGGTTGGACTAGATGGGCAGTCTCTTCCAACTCTATGATTCAATGATCCAAGACTTGATGTTACTTCTCTAAAAGCACTCATGTATCCAAACCGCATGGTCCCAAACCACCACTACAGCAAAGGACCTTCTGAAAATGAATTCCCAATGAGAAACTCCCATCATCCTGATACAAATCTGCAGTTGTCTTATTACATCCTTGGGAAGTCACTTTGAAATACTATGATTGCAATATAATTTACAGTAACAACTGGCTGTCTCTTTCTGTTTCAAAAATTTGAAACATTACTACAGAATGTGAAAAATACATTTTAAAATTAGTAGTGGTGCCCAACCCAGTTTCTCTCCAAAGTAATTCTTTTCCCGATCCGCAGGCAAACATAATTTGATCTATGACCAAGGGTAAGCCTATTATTGTGACATTAATCCATGTATGCATTCTCAAAGGATTCAGTTTGTCTCCTTGAAAAATAGGCCAAATGAATCAAGAAAAAGTTAATAAATCCTGTACTAATGCTATTTAATTCTACTTCAGTTCTTGCTCTAAAATGCCAATGGTAGGGAAGCAGAAATGTCTGTTTTAGTACATACCCTTTCTTTTATATGTATGTTACTAGAATAAGGGTAAGAACACATTTTATAGAGGGAAAATTCAGCTACACTGACAACCTGTGATTTGCAACTGGCTAGCAAATTAAGATCAGAAGCCAACATTTTTTCTCAGCTTTACCATAACATATGAACTAGCATAGCTAATTTCTACCGTTTTATTGATATAGACTGACACACAGGAACAAAAAGGGAAAGCAGCAAAACAGTTCTTTCTTAAATATGCCTTCCTTGATTGTCTAATCCAGGGGTGACCAAAATAAGGCCTGAGGGCCAGGTGCACCCCTCTAAAGTCATTTACCTTGCCCTAAGCTTTAGATTTATGGTCATCCTATGTCTGAAACAACTTAAAGACACACAACAGAAAACAATCCTAATTGTCTTGACTATCTCATCAGCCAAAAAGCAGGCCCACAGGTAAGAATTGTCTCATTTTCATTCTCAAACTATAGTCTGACCCCCCAACAGTCTGTTTGAAAAGTTTTAGGACCCCTGGTTAGCTCATGTTAACAATCCATCTACAGGAGGTCTTTTAAAAAATTTCATATTGCAAGAATAAAATGAAGCTAATAATAAGCATACACATGTGAACAAAAATAGAAGTCAATGGCATGAAAGAGCAGCATTTTGTTCAAATCCATCTAAATGTTCCAGTCATGCATACGTATATGTGAAGCTTATCATCAACATAACAGGCATTCCACATTCTGCATGGAAAGCTTCATTCCAAAGCTCTAGTTGTTTTCAGGACAAAGTCTGGCCCTACAATTATTATTACCCTTAGTTGTACTGATTACCAAGTTCACTGATTATATCCAGGAATTCTTAGCACCCAAGGATAAGGACCTAGTTCAGAAAGATAAGCTTTTAAAAATACAGAAATTCAAAGCATTGTAAGATATGCCAGTAAGTTCTTTGGAGACAAGCAAGAGCTATTTTGTTAGGCATAGTTTATGTATTCCACTGCCTGAGAAGCTACAAAGAGTTTCAAGAAAAACTTTCCTTCAAAAAAAAAATCTGCTAAAGAGAACAATGAGGGACCTACCAGTTTGTCATTAATGAGGAAAAAACCCATGTCATTTAAAAAGAACCGCCTTCCTTGGAAACAAGGTGGCAATTCCTATCACTCTTTCTAGAGAAAGATACAAATGTTCACAGAAACCAACTTACCTCCAACTAAAGCAACACATTAAAAAGGTTGGCACCATAGCAGGAGTCTGCTACAACCTAGATGTGCTTCATTCAATATCTTTTATAGACATGGACTTATTATTCATGGAATAACTTCAAGGCTGGACTTCTCTAATACACTTTACATTGTACCAAGTTTGGAAACTCTAGTTAGTTCAAAATGCAGCAGATTGGATACAGACACATCCAGGAGTGAGATACTAAAGTCACTCCACTGGCTGCCAATTAGTTTCAGGGCAAAGTACAAAGTGTTGGTTTTGACCTACATGGTTGCGTCCAGAGTATCTACTGAATAATCTTCTCCCGTACAATCCATCCCGAACACTTACAGTAGGTACTCCATCTTGCTAGAATCTGACTGGCGACTATCAACCAGAGGACCTTTTCATCGGCCACCCAAAGACTGTGGAATGACCTGCTGGAAGAGCGCTGACAGCTCAATTTAAAACACATCTGAAGACCTATATTTTCTGGCAGGCCTTCCCAGTCAGTTCTAATCATGAACTTTAAACTCGAGTCTTCTTTCCCTTTTTGTTGTGTGTTTTAATGTGTATTTTATAGAAATATGTGTATTTTACAGAATGTTTACAATTATAATGACAGCTAAATAAGGAATCAAAATTTAGCTGTCAGAATTACTTCATCCCCTACAATCCACGTTGCACAGTCTGGTCTTCTGGGGATGCTGGCTCCAACCAGGCAGAATCAATTCCCAACCGTCACCCAGAAGACCTTTCCATCAGCCACCCCTAGACTAAAATGACCTGCCAGAAGAGCTCTGATAGCTAAATAAGGAATCAAAATTTAAGACACAATTAGAAGCCTCTCTCTTCTGGCACACCTATCCAGTCAATGTTAAACGATTAATTTTAAATTGCAATTTCAAGCTCTCCCTCCCTCTCTCTCTCTCTCTCTCTCTCTCTATATATATATATATATATAAAGTCTTATACTTTTAAGATACATTAAAAAGCATAGTATAAGGTTTAAAACACTATAATATATATAAAGCTTGAAATGGCAACTTATTTTGGCTATATTGTGCCCCACCTTGAGCTGTGTGGAGAGGGTCGAGAATAACATTTATTATTAAACGGTACTGCAGTAATAAGAAAAACCAGCCAAGACGCACATCAACAGGAGACGTCCAAGGAGGAGGGAGAAGAGCCCCATTGTAAAAAGAAAATGCTATATACAGTCAGGCCAGGCATTGTAATGCAGGGAGAAGCCCCCTCGCGGGCACTAGATTGACATGCACCTGGCTCAGGATGGAGCCCAAAGCGGGGTCTTTCTGCCACAGAACTGGGGACGGGGCGGTGCCAGTTAGCAGGAGAAAAGGAACAGCAATCTGTGATGGGGAAATGAGCTTTTACTTATTTGCATGCATGCATGCATTCACACATCTTTCTTTTTAAACCAGGGGATTCAATGGATGGCCCCTGTGGAATCTTCTAACCCTATGGTTCTATGAAAGAACAAAGAGTCAAAAGGAAAATAAAAGGAGGAAAAGGACATCAACCTCTAATGGGATCTTACTTGTATTATGTGTTCATCTTTTCTTTTTAAAAAGTAGGTAGTGGCCCCTTCTAGCTCTACGATTCAATGAAATCATTAAAGAGTCAAAACTGGGATAAGATGAGGAAAAGGACAGCAATCTCCAATGAAGAAACAAATTCTTAGTTGCATTAATAACAATAATCTTTATTTATACCCCACCCCTTCTCCCCAAAGGGACTTGGGGCAGCTTAAAACAATTAAAAGAGGGGGTTGCAATGGATGGCCCCTGTGGACTCTTCTAACGCTACGATTCTATGAATCATAGAGTTGGAAGAGACCTCATGGACTTCCAATCCAAATTTCTTCTAAGAAGCAGAAACATTGTATTCAAAGCATCCCCAACAGATGGCCATCCATCCTGTTTAAAAGCCTCCACCACACTGTGGGGCAGAGTTCCACTGCTGAACAGCTCTCAGTTAGGAAGTTCTTCCTAAGGTTCTGGTGGAATCTCCTTTCCCATAGTTTGGAGCCATTGCTCCACGTCCTAGTCTCCAGGACAGCAGAAAACAAGCTTGCTCCCTCCTCCCTATGACTTCTCCTCATCATGTCTCCTCTTAGCCTTCTCTTCTGCAGGCTAAACATGACCAGGTCTTTAAGCCGCCCCTCATAGGGCTTGTTCTCCAGACCCTTGATCATTTTAGTCGCCTTCCTCTGGACACATTCTGGTCAACATCTCCTTTATTGTGAAATAATAAGAGAGTCAAAACTGGGATAAAAGGACAGCAATCTCCAATATAATAACAATAATGCTTTATTTCTAACCTGCCCTCGCTCCGCAAGGGGGCTCAGGGCGGCTTCCAAAAACAAAATGGCACACATTCAATGCCATGTGCAGTATCAAAATGAGCAAACAATACAAATTAAAATTAGCAGTGAAAACAAACAGATTAAAACGAACCAATAAAAACAACCTTTGCAAGAGTATGTAATGGATCAGGCCTCATAAGTAACACATTAAGTAGTTTAACATCCAATAACACAAAAATGTGGCTATTCTAATAAGTTAAGGTGATCATTGAGGAAATTAGTTCTTTGTTGCATTCATTCATTCAAAAGAATATGTTGCAATGGATAGCCCCTGTGCTCTCTTCTAGCTCTATGGTTCTATGAAAAAATAAAAGAGTAAAACTGGGACAGGAGGAGGGCAAGGACAGCAATCTCTGATAAGGAAAAGAGTCCTTAGTTGCATTCATTCATTCATTTTAAGGGGTGTGTCTTTGAGGAATGCATATAATCCCACACTATGTCTCCCTGGCATTACTTCGCGAACGAAGATTCTTAGGAAAGACTCATCCCATGCTTTCTACAAGTGCATTGATGACAGAGGTTGGATGTGTCCTTCGAGCCTGTGCAATGGATTTTTCTGGTGGAGTGCAGTGTGCACAGAACTGGCCTCATCCTTTAAACCCAAGGTTCGTCTGCCGGGGCCTAGTAAGCTTGGACGGTTGGCAGCAAGATCCTCAGGTCGTAGGTTTGATTCGAGTTTCCTTCTCTAGCTGGTTGACCTTACAGGGTTAGACAAGCACCATCTACCCAGGTTTGAAATTAGAGTTTTCCTTCTCTTAGGATGGTTGCCCAAAGGCTAGAGAGCCCATCCTGCCCGTTGACACTCTTTGTCAGACCCTTTGGTTGTGACCTGTCTGGCATGGGAGGCCCTACCGGTGACTATTATGGAACCGCCAGCATAGCTCACAACTTTATTAGGGTACGCAAGCCTCTTCCCCACGACAAGGGAGAGCTCAGTTCATATGCCCTTTGACACACTTTATCTCATCCCTTGTGAAATTCACCCCATCACTTGTCTGATTTAAATCCCCCACCAAGCACACTATCCTATTTATCCATCTCACCCAGGGTGTGTGTGTGTGTGTGTATATATATATATAATTTTTAATTCTATCTCTTCCAATTTGGCCCAGCCCGCTGTACACATTTCTATTTTTTTTATCTCATTTGATTTTGTATTAACTTTTTTTGTTTATATATATTTGGTATTATTTGCTGTATGTATTTTTTCATTATTTGTTGTAATTGTTTGAGCTTGGCCTCGTGTTAGCCGCCCCGAGTCCCCTTTGGGGAGATGGTGGCGGGGTACAAATAAAGATTATTATTATTAATTTTGGAAGCCGCCCAGAGTCCCCTTGGGAGATAGGGCTCCAAACAAATTATTTTTATAATTATTCATTCATTCATTTTAAAGAGGGGGTTGCAAGGGGCGGCCCCTGTGGCCTCGTCTAGCTCTATGGTTCTATGAAATAATATTATACTGTTTATTTATTTATCATTTTATATATTTTGTTATGATTTTTTTCCCTTGCTGTTTTGTGTTTTATTGTGTGTACTGCTTTGGGGCTTGGCTTCATGTTAGCTGCCCTGAGTCTCCTTTGGGGAGATGGTGGCGTGGTACAAATAAATATTATTATTATGTACGCATATGTACGTGGACCGTTATGGATCTATTATTATTATTATTAATGTTGGAAGCCGCCCTGAGTCCCTTTGGAGAGATGGTGGCGGGTTATAAATAAAGATTATTATTATTATTATTAATGTTGGAAGCTGCCCTGAGTCCCCTTTGGAGAGATGGTGGCGGGTTATAAATAAAGATTATTATTATTATTATTAATGTTGGAAGCCGCCCTGAGTCCCTTTGGAGAGATGGTGGCGGGTTATAAATAAAGATTATTATTATTATTATTAATGTTGGAAGCTGCCCTGAGTCCCCTTTGGAGAGAGGGTGGCGAGGTATAAATAAAGATGATTATTATTATTAATGTTGGAAGCCACCCTGTGTCCACTTCGGAGAGTTGGTGGCGGGGTATAAATAAAGATGATGATTATTATTAATGTTGGAATCCGCCCTGTGTCCACTTCGGAGAGTTGGTGGCGGGGTATAAATACAGATGATGATTATTATTAATGTTGGAATCCGCCCTGTGTCCACTTCGGAGAGTTGGTGGCGGGGTATAAATACAGATGATGATTATTATTAATGTTGGAATCCGCCCTGTGTCCACTTCGGAGAGTTGGTGGCGGGGTATAAATAAAGATGATGATTATTATTAATGTTGGAATCCGCCCTGTGTCCACTTCGGAGAGTTGGTGGCGGGGTATAAATAAAGATGATTATTATTAATGTTGAAATCCGCCCTGTGTCCACTTCGGAGAGTTGGTGGCGGGGTATAAATAAAGATGATGATTATTATTAATGTTGAATCCGCCCTGTGTCCACTTCGAGAGTTGGTGGCGGGTATAAATACAGATGATGATTATTATTAATGTTGGAATCCGCCCTGTGTCCACTTCGGAGTTGGTGGCGGGGTATAAATACAGATGATGATTATTATTAATGTTGGAATCCGCCCTGTGTCCACTTCGGAGAGTTGGTGGCGTGGTATAAATAAAGATGATGATTATTATTAATGTTGAAATCCGCCCTGTGTCCACTTCGGAGAGTTGGTGGCGGGGTATAAATAAAGATGATTATTATTAATGTTGAAATCCGCCCTGTGTCCACTTCGGAGAGTTGGTGGCGGGGTATAAATAAAGATGATGATTATTATTAATGTTGGAAGCCGCCCTGTGTCCACTTTGGAGAGTTGGTGGCGGGGTATAAATAAAGATGATGATTATTATTAACGTTGGAATCCGCCCTGTAAGGACTCACCTGCCTTAAGCAGGGCCGAGGCCTGCTTAGAAGGGGTTTGAAAATCTTGTTTTGGTTGTGCTGGCATCCATCTTGGAGAGGTGGCTGCAGCCAGCAACCATTAAGGGAAGGGAAAGCCAGAGCAAGGGGGCGTGGCCTTGCAGGCTTGCGCCTAGTTACAGTGTAGAGGCTGTGATTGGCTAGAGTATAGAGGGGGGAGGAGTTGGAGCTGACAGAGTAGAAAGTCCTGTCAGAGAATGTTTTAGTCTGGAGTTTGGAGTTTAGAGCGAGGCTGTGCAGACGCACATCTCCAGCCTCTGCTGTTTATAGAGTCAGGCTGTAGATTCGGCATCTACGCCTGAGGCAGTCTTGAGCAAGGTTTCTGGGGGAGTATCACCAGAGCCTTGGCAACAGAGACTGACAGTCTGTCCTAAGCAATTCACCACGTAGGAATAGGCTGGACTAGTGGGAGTCACGACTCAGTTCTGACCTTAGGGCCAGTAGTGATTCTAGTGGGAACGCTTGTTGGAAGAGTGCCATTTAGAACTGTTCTTGTGATAGGCAGTTGGGATACCTGGTCATCTCTGGAGATAGAGTGAGCCTCTTAGACTGTGTGGGTTATGAGTAACCCAGTAGTAGTCAGACTCAGGGAACGATCTAGGTGATTAGATGTTCCAGAACTTTAGTACAACAACCATCTAGTGGAACTATTAGTTGGGAGACAAGTCTCAGTACTGTCTGTGGAACTGAACGTACCATCTGAAGAAGTAATAATAGCCTTTTTAGTCAGTAACCTCTACGCTCTAGCACATATAGTAATCTTGTTAACTATCACACTATCCGAAGTATATCATTGTTGTAACCGTACGCTAGTTGCCTCTCAGTAGAACCAATACGATCTGTGCCTATTTGATAGCCTCATTGTAAATAATAAATACTTTTATTATTAACTTTAAAAGAAGCCTCCGTCATCTTTCGGTCTCCTCAGTTTACATTCTTGGTGGTGGGTTGTTGGAAAGGCCAAACGCTACAGACACTTCATTTAATTAGAGTTTAATTGTAAAGTAAATCCTAATGACCCATTAGGTTGGTGGCAGACTACCGGGAGTGTCAATTAGTCAATTTTGGTGACCGAGATCGTCACAGCCCTGTGTCCACTTTGGAGAGTTGGTGGCGGGGTATAAAGATGATTATTATTTTTAATGTTGGAAGCCGCCCTGAGTCCCCTTCGGAGAGATGGTGGCGGGGTATAAAGATGATGATTATTATTAATGTTGGAAGCCGCCCAGAGTCCCCTTGGGAGAGATGGTGGCGGGGTATAAATAAAGATTATTATTATTAATTAATGTTGGAAGCTCTAAAAACTCAGGGGAGATAACTGGAGTAGTGTCGAAGACAATGGGCCATATAGGGGGAAAGGTTTCACATTTGGGAACCTAATCTCCAAAGGCCAGGTGCAAGAACCAGGTTTTCAATTGTTTTCTGAAGGATTCCAATGGGAGGGAATTCCAAAGGCGGGGGCACAGAGGAGGAGAAGGCTTTCTCCTTAGTGCTGACAAGCTGCGTTTGTGAGACTGGCAGGGGCGAAAGGAGGGCCTCCCCTGAGGAGCGAAGGGTTCAGGCTGGTTCATGGCTCATTCATAAATTCATTTTAAAGAAGGGGTTGCAAGGGGTTGCCCCTGTGGCGTCTTCTAGCTCTATGTTTCTAGTTATGATTTTTTTCCCTTTGCTGTTTTGTGTTTTGTTGTGTTGCGTTGATTTTGGGCTTGGCTTCATGTGAGCCGCTCCGAGTCCCCTTTGGGGAGATGGTGGCGGGTTATAAATAAATATTATTACTAAATAGTAAGAGGGCAAAAGGAGGAATGGGGGGGGGGGGTCCTCTATGGCAGTGTTTCCCAACCAGTGTGCCGGGGCACACTAATGTGCCGTGAGCGATCATCAGGTGTGCCGTGAGAATTTGGAACCTCCAGGAGGGGAGGGGGAGAGTCTAGTATGTTGAAGTATAAAAACCCTAAGAAACCTACCTCGATAAAGGCACAAAATTAAAAACACCCCCCTCCCCACCCGTTGTCTACTTGGTCTCTCCCTCTCCATGCATTGGGAAGACCTGCCTCCCTTTCCCCAAGTAGAGACCTCCTCTTGCCTCCCGGGGGTTCTGTGTGGAAGTTTGGCCCAGTTCTATCATTGGTGGGTTTCAAAATGCTCTTTGATTGTAGGGGAACTATAAATCCCAGCAACTACAACTCCCAAATGTCAAGGTCTATTTATCCTGAACTCCATCTGCGTTCATATTTGGGCATATTGAGTATTCATGCCAAGTTTGGTCCTGATCCAACATTGTTTGAGTCCACAGTGCTCTCTGGATATAGGTGAACTACAACTCCAAAACACCAAACTCTTATAGCATTTCCTCTTGGTTATGGGAGTTCTGTGTGGGAAGTTTGTGTCTTTCTGCCATTCCTGCCAGGATATCTATGTTGAGTTCATCGAAACAGGCCCAGGTTTCACACTGAGTGTATAAATACATTTAAAAACATATTAACTATATGTATGACTATGTTAGCGTGTCATTTTGGTTGGTGCTGTGCCCCAGGATTTTGTAAATGTAAAAAATGTGCCGCGGCTCAAAAAAGGTTGCGAAGCGGAGGCGGGGTCGAGGGCGGGGCAGGGGGCGGGGTCGGAGGACGTCCCTGCCCCACTCTGTAATACCTCCCCCCCCCCATGGCGGCTGTCCCTCGGAAGGCGCCCCGGAGGGCCCCGGTCCAGGATTTTCAGGAACACTGCCCGTAGGCGCGGGATGCCTCCACCGACAAGCCCCCAATTTGGGAGGGTGGGCAAGCCGCAGACAACGAGGCATGGTCCACAGACCGGCAACGACCGACACCGCAGTGACTGTCACTGCTCAGACTTGGAGTCTTTGAGGACGCTCCTCGATTTGTGGGTGTCCCCCCCCGGCTCCCCTCTTTTGATGGACGTGCTTGATAGCTCTATCGGGTGGCTCCGCCTCTGGGCATGAGCCTGGTCTCCCCACCCCCCCTATCTGCTGTTGGTTACCCTGTGATGTTTTACCTCTTGTATGTCTTGTATGTTTATCTATGTATACTTTGTATTATTGTTTGCCTTCGGCTCCTGTGAGCCGCTGCGAGCCTCAGGGAGTCGGCGGCATAGAAGTCTGAACAAATAAATAAATAAATACAATAAACCCTGCTCTATGGCATCCATGCATTCCTTCGCAGGCCTTCCTTTTGAAACAAGGAAAAGGCCAAGAGAGTAGAGCAGGCCTGGGCAAGCTTGGGCCTTCCTTCCAGGTGTTTTGGACTCCAACTCCCAGCATTCCTAGCAGCCTGAGGAGCTTGAAGCTGCTAGGAATGCTGGGAGTTGGAGTCCAGAACACCTGGAAGGAAGGCCCAAGCTTGCCCAGGCCTGGAGTAGAGTGCCACCTTCCCACCTCTCCCTCCCTGGGCCTGCCACCTTCCTTCCTTCCTTCCTCCCAAGCCTCTCACCAGGCGCCTGCGGCTGAGGGGAAAAGGAAAAGGCCTGAGGCTGCTAGGAATGCTGGGAGTTGGAGTCCAAAACACCTGGAAGGAAGGCCCAAGCTTGCCCAGTCCTGGAGTAGAGTGCCACCTTCCCACCTCTCCCCTCCCTGGGCCTGCCACCTTCCTTCCTTCCTTCCTCCCAAGCCTCTCTCCAGGCGCTTATGCGGCTGAGGGGGAAAAGGAAGGGGCCTGAGGCTGCTAGGAATGCTGGGAGTTGGAGTCCAAAACACCTGGAAGGAAGGCCCAAGCTTGCCCAGGCCTGGAGTAGAGTGCCACCTTCCCACCTCTCCCTCCCTGGGCCTGCCACCTTCCTTCCTCCCAAGCCTCTCGCCAGGCGCTTAAGCGGCTGAGGGGGAAAAGGAAGGGGCCTGAGGCTGCTAGGAATGCTGGGAGTTGGAGTCCAAAACACCTGGAAGGAAGGCCCAAGCTTGCCCAGTCCTGGAGTAGAGTGCCACCTTCCCACCTCTCCCTCCCTGGGCCTGCCACCTTCCTTCCTTCCTTCCTCCCAAGCCTCTCACCAGGCGCTTAAGCGGCTGAGGGGGAAAAGGAAGGGGCCTGAGGCTGCTAGGAATGCTGGGAGTTGGAGTCCAAAACACCTGGAAGGAAGGCCCAAGCTTGCCCAGGCCTGGTGTAGTAGAGTGCCACCTTCCCACCTCTCCTCCCTGGGCCTGCCACCTTCCTTCCTTCCTTCCTCCCAAGCCTCTCACCAGGCGCTTAAGCGGCTGAGGGGAAAGGGAAGGGGCCTGAGGCTGCTAGGAATGCTGGGAGTTGGAGTCCAAAACACCTGGAAGGAAGGCCCAAGTTTGCCCAGGCCTGGAGTAGAGTGCCACCTTCCCACCTCTCCCTCCCTGGGCCTGCCACCTTCCTTCCTTCCTTCCTTCCTCCCAAGCCTCTCACCAGGCGCTTAAGCGGCTGAGGGGGAAAAGGAAGGGGCCTGAGGCTGCTAGGAATGCTGGGAGTTGGAGTCCAAAACACCTGGAAGGAAGGCCCAAGCTTGCCCAGGCCTGGAGTAGAGTGCCACCTTCCCACCTCTCCCTCCCTGGGCCTGCCACCTTCCTTCCTCCCTTCCTCCCAAGCCTCTCACCAGGCGGATGAATCCGAACCCGCGGTCCCTGTTGATGAAGACCTCGCTGGGCTCCCCGTAGCGCTCGAAGAGGCGCTTGAAGTCCTCCTCGGTGATGTCTGTGGGCAGGTTCCCCACGAAGAGGCGGCACCGCTGCGTGTAGCTCTTCTCCCCGGGCTTGAGGAAGCTCTTGATGTCGACGGTGATGCCGGGCCCGGCCTGCTCCTCCTGGCCGGCCTTCTCGCTCTCCGGCGGGGGAGGGGCCGGCTGCAAGGGAGGCATGGGCATGGGCTCCAGGCCCCGCAGGCCCTTCACGCTCCCGCCGCCCACCAGGCTCATCGGCGCCGCGCCCGCCGGGGAGCTGTTCTCGATCTTCACTTGCTTCAGGTTCCTGTTGGCCGACATGGCGCCTTCGCGGGGCTCCTTCTTGCCTTTGTGGCGATTCAGACGCGGGGGAGGGCGGAGGGAGCTGCGGACGCCTCAGCCGCTGCCAGCGAATGAGAGGAACTGCCAGCCAAAATGGCGGCGCTGTAGCCCCGCCCCTCCTGCGCATGCGCGCGGGGTTTTGAACCGTTAACGGCTCGACGTGTTCGGATTCGATTCCACCCTCAGACCGCGCATGCGCAGTACCCTCTCGCTTCTAGGAGGGAAACAGCCTCTGTTTCAAAGCTTCCAAAGAAGGAGCCTCCATCACACTCTGAGGCAGAGAGTTCCACTGCTGAACAGCTCTCGCAGTTAGGATTTTTTTCCTCATGTTCAGTGGGAAATCTCCTTTCTTGTAGTTTGAGGCCATTCATTTTGTCATTTGGGAGTTGTAGTTGTTGGGATTTCTAGTTAACCCACAATCAAAGAGCATCCTGAACCCCACCAATGATGGAATTTAACCAAACTTGAACTCTCATGAGACCAACAGAAAGTACTGAAAGGGTTTGCTGGGCATTGACCTTGAATTTGGGAGTTGTAGTTCTCCTACATCCAGAGAGCACTGTGGACTCAAATAATGATGGATCTGGACCAAACTTGGCACGAATCCTCAATATGCCCAAATGTGAACACTGGGGAAATTTGGGGGAAATAGACCGAGACATTTGGGAGTTGTAGTTGCTGGGATTTCTAGTTAACCCACAATCAAAGAGCATCCTGAACCCCACCAATGATGGAATTTAACCAAACTTGAACTCTCATGAGACCAAAAGAAAGTACTGAAAGGGTTTGCTGGGCATTGACCTTGAGTTTGGGAGTTGTAGTTCACCTCCATACAGAGAGCACTGTGGACTCAAATAATGATGGATCTGGACCAAACTTGGCACGAATCCTCAATATGCCCAAATGTGAACACTGGGGAAATTTGGGGGAAATAGACCGAAACATTTGGGAGTTGGAGTTGCTGGGATGTATAGTTCACTTACCTCACCGTGCCGGCTGGCAGCGAGGAGGGTGGCCAGGAAGCGCTCCAGCAGGGCCTCCTCGCCCAGGCAGGGGCTTTGCAGCCTTCCTTCCCTGCTTCACATGAGGGGCAGCGCAAAGCCGCTTGCCGCCCAGACCCAATCCCCTCGCCTGTAAGCAATGGAAGCAGGCGAGGGGAGAAGTAAGAGGGCAGAGGGAAGGAGGGGGCGCGACGAGAGAAGGAGCACCAGCTAGCTACGCCCCTCTCGTTCTTGACAAAAGGTAGGGGAAATGGGCGTGCGTGACGTCACGGCAGTGGCGTAACGTCATGCGCGCCATTTTCCTTACTCTTTTGGCGGGAACGAGAGGGGCGTGCCTGGCTGGCGCTCCTTCTCTCACCCCCTCTGCGCTGCTCAGTCAGGCTTCCAAACAAGGGCTCTAACCCAGTCTTTCTCAACCAGTGTGCCGTGGCACACTAGTGTGCCGTGAAGGACCTCCTGCTGTGCCGTGAGAAAAGCTCTCTGCCCCCCTTCCTCCCCCCCCTTCCTGCCGAACTCCTGCTGCTTGGGGGAGGAGGAAGGGCCGGGCAGTGGCGAAGAAAAAGAAGAAGGGACCGGGACACTGCCTCCTTCAGCCATTTCCCCAGCCAGCCTCCAATCCGCCATGACTCCCACCATGACTCTCGCCCCTCGTTCGCTGAAGCCGCGTGGAGGAGGAGCCCCGCCCACTGAAGCCCATTCACCACTCATGCTCCTCCTCTGTAGGAGAGCTGAAGCTGGGGGGAGGGGGCGGGGCATGGCGCGGCCTGTAGGTGAGCTGAAGCTGAGGGGAGGGGGCGGGGCATGGCGCGGTCTGGCTCTGCCCCCTCCCCCTCCAGCCTTGAGGGGACAGTGCCAAGCCAGCATTGTGCTGGCTCTGGCACCGCTGGCTTGGCACTGCCCCTCAAGGCTGGAGCAGCTGCTGGGAGAGGTGAAGCCGGGGAGGAGCGGGGCATGGTGCAGCCTGGCCGCCCCCCCCCAGCTTCGGCACTCCCCCGCAGCTGCTCCCAGCAGGCCACCAACCCCCAACCGTTCTTTACTGTGTTAGAGTGTCATTTTGTGTCATTTTGGTTGGTGGTGTGCCCCCGGAATTTTTTAATGTTAAAAGTGTGCCGCGGCTCAAAAAAGGTTGGGAAACACTGCTCTAACCTATGAGTTTCAATGGTCTATGTCAGGGCTGCTCATTAGGTCGATCGCAATTGGTCCCTTCTCCAGGCTACGCAATTGACCAGTTCCAGCTCCACGATCGACCTCATGAGCAGCCCTGGAGAAGGGCATCAGGTAGACCAGGCATGGCATGGAGCAACTTTGGCCCTCCCTCCAGGAGTTTTGGATAGGGTTGCCACTTTTTTGGTATAAGAAATAAAGGGACATTTACCTAAAATACAGGATTTTTCACAAAAAAATAAGGGACACTTACAAAAATATGCCCATCAAAGTTTGAGACTCTTCTTAATGATTGAATGGCACCGTGTATATTTATATGTGTGTATATATATATATATATATATATATACACACGGCATATATATATGCGTTACTTCGCGAATGAAGATTCTTAGGAAGGACCCATCCCACGCTTTCTACAAGCACGTTGATCACTAAAAAGGCCAATCTGAGATAGGCAAGTCCAGTTGCAGAAAGCACAGCAGAAAGTCTCCTTGGGTGATGTTGTTTCCAAGTTGCGGTTCTTTCTGAGTTGTCGTTTCTCTTCTAGATAGTTTAGAGTCTTAGTGCGAGCCCTCAGACGGCTTAAGTTGAACAAGCTACCACCAGTACGATGGCGTATATATATGCCGTCTTCTTCTTCGAGGTTTGACGTAGCCCTTTGGAACATCATATATGTATGATAAGTTTTCCCATTTCCGACTTATGACATTCTTATGTGTTAGTCCGTTTCAAACATGGCTCTAGAGCAGGGGTGCTCACACTTTTCCAGCATGCGAGCTACTTATAAAACAACCAAGTCCCAAAGATCTTTCTCCCCACTACTCAGAGAGCCATAAAAGCAAAATATTAGGAAATTTATTTCAGTGAGAGCCATATAATACATTTTAAGACTGAATTCAACTAAATGTGAGTATAATAAGCCCCTGAGCATTCCTCACAAATGGCATGGGAGCCATATACATTGTGCCTGTGAACTGCCTGCAATCTACCAGGACGCCCTACGAGATCTACCAGTAGATCACGATCTACCTAATGAGCCCCCCTGCTCCAGAGCGACTGGGAAACTTGGGGTTTTTAACTAGCCACTAGCTAGCCGGTTTTGTCCGGATGTACTGTTATCCTTGAATAATAACTTCTCTGGAGCACTGATTTCTCAAACAATCAGCATTTTCTGTAAACATAGGTCTACTGCAGAAACAGGCCAATATGGCAGTAAATCATGACATATGGGCATTGGGAACCTCTCTGAAAATTCCCTTTTTAATAATAATAATAATAATAACTTTATTCAACACCCCACCACCATCTCCCCAACGGGGACTTGGGGCGGCTTACACGAGGTTAAGCCCAACAGCATATTACAATAAAATAAAAACTAAAACACAAAGCAACACAGTAAAATGCATACAGCGTTTGAACACAAAAACAATGTATTATATAAATGGGTTCACGTCATGTGATGTATACCTCAAACAAAGAAACCTTACAACGCAGAAACACAATACTTGCCAACAGAAATAGGCCTCAAGCAAGGTACGTTTGTAGCAAAGAAACTCCCCCCCCCAAACCTAAAAGGCCCCCAAAACAACGAGTAAAATAAAACTACATTTACCAGCATCCTCCGGGGCAGCCAAAGACTCACCCAGCCTCTACATTCTGAACAACATGATTGGCTGCCAATAAGGGGCGGTTGCATAACTGCTGCACTGACCAGCCAACATGAAAATTCCGATCCATAATAAACTGCCAAAACAGAATAAGGAAAAGGCCTGAGCCAATCCCCAACACAAACACCCAAATCACTTCCAACCTAAAATTTACACCCCAAAAAATCACAGACCACGCCCAAAATTGACAGTAAGGCTTCATTAACTAGATTTCCCTAACTAGCCCTCACTTACTGGGAAGCTGTTTACGCTCTAAATTGACAGTACGACTTCATTAACTTGATTTCCCTAACTAGCCCTCACTTACTGGGAAGCTGTTTACGCTCTGAATTGACAGTAAGACTTCATTAACTTGATTTCCCTAACTAGCCCTCACTTACTGGGAAGCTGTTTACGCTCTGAACTGACAGTAAGACTTCATTAACTTGATTCTCCCGACTAGGCCTCAGCTCATTGGACATTGTGTATGGCCTGAATTGACAGTAAGGCTTCATTAACTTGCTGTTCCTAACTAGGCCTCAGCTCATGGGACATTGTGTATGGCCTGAATTTACAGTAACCTACCTTGGCACACAGAGCCCCGACCATGCATGATGGGACTTGAAGTACCACCATGGAAAATGGGATTTGTAGTACTTCAAAACCCATCATTCCCCACAGACCACTGTGGCCCAGAACCAAGACCAATAAAGACCCAACTTGGCACACCATGCCCCCCATGACCCACACTCCATCCAACTGCAGTTTAGAGGAGGGCACACTATGGATGATTGGACTTTCTCGCATCTCCTAAAAAGGGCACAGCAACGCGTGCCGGGTACAGCTAGTATTGAATATGATACAAAATCATACACAATAAAATAACAATGAGCGGGCTGCATGTGCAAGATAAAATACTAAAAATTCAGGCTGAGATAAGATAGGAATGGAGCAGGTTGTTTGTGAGGGAGAAACTCATAAAGGAACAAGGTCGAAAATAGATCTTCATATAGGCGGGGAAATATACTCTGGGAGACAAAAACGTTGAGTGGGAACAACTGTGTATGATAGTATGGCTACTCTCCAAAAGCGCATCGGAAAAGCCAGGTTTTGAGATCCCTCTTGAAAGTTTCTAAGGTGGGGGCCTTCCTAATTTCACCGGACAAGAAATTCCAGAGTCGGGGGGGCCACAGAGGAGATCTCAGGCATTCAGGCTGATCTGACCTGCAGTAGGAAGTTCCGCAGTTGCTACATGCCCACTTGGGCCAAATGAGATGGAAAATGTGACCAAACCGCAGCTGCCTAGCCGATTTCTTCTCTCCTCACTTGCTTTCCCTGTAATTCAAACATTGTAACCTTTTCCCCAAGAGAAACCTCGGAAATTGCAACATCGTTCCCCTCCATAGCGCTACATAGTGTCCCTTTTGCAGCCTACTAACTATCTGTATACCTTTATAAAGCGGAATGTTTGTATGTATGTACTGTATGTATGTATGTATGTGTGCGGAAGGTGGATATGTGGCAGCTATTCGCATAAAGTCCTTTGATTGGCCAGCCTTGCCACTCCAAAATTCTAAGACACCAGACAGAGGGCATTGATAGCCACTGATTAGCCAGCATCCTAGAATCCAGGCCAACAGGATTTCTCCAATGTTGGATTATTTGCATAAAAAACCTTGATTGGCCAGCCTCATAACATTCTAAGGCCCCAGACAGAGCCCCATGACCCACTCTACATGCTGCTGTAGTTTGGAGGAGGAGGAACCATGGAAGATGAGAGTTGCAGTACCTTCACTCACATACTGAAACCACTGTGCCCCTCATCCAACGACTGGTCAAGACCACACACATAACTCCCATTACCCCCTTCACATAATGCCTCTGATTGGCCAGTCTCCCAATATTCTAACCAGGGACGGATTACCCATAAGGCCAGCCGAGGCACTTGCCTCGGGCGGCAGATTTTGGGGGTGGCATTTCCGGGCCTGAAGAGGCCTGGAAATGAGTCTCCTGCCGCCCCTAAGGAGATTCAGGCGGTTTTCGCCGCCGCCGCCCCCGCCCCGCTCGTGTTTGGGGCACGGGCGAGCGGGGCGGCGAAACCCGCCTGAGTCTCCTTAGCGCCGCCTCTTGCTCCTCCTCGGTTCCCCCCTCCCTCCCTTCCTTCGTTCACTTGGGAGGGGGGAACCCAGGAGGAGCAAGAGGCGGCGCTAAGGGCGCCACGTCAGGGCCAGGCCAGCCGGCGCGACCAGCCCGGCGCGAAAGGGAGCCGGGAGGGGTCTCGCCGCCGCTGTGCCGTAGCCGCGCCGCCCTTGGAGCGTCAAAAGGTAGGGGAAATGGGCGTGCGTGACGTCACGGCAGTGGCGTAACGTCGTGCGCGCCATTTTCCTTACTCTTTTGGCAGAAACGAGAGGGGCGTGCCTGGCTGGCGCTCCTTCTCTCACCCCCTCCTCCCTCTGCGCTGCTCGGTCGGGCTTCCAAACAAGGGCTCTAACCTATGAGTTTCAATGGTCTATGTCAGGGCTGCTCATTAGGTCGATCGCAATTGGTCCCTTCTCCAGGCTACGCAATTGACCAGTTCCAGCTCCGCGATCGACCTCATGAGCAGCCCTGGAGAAGGGCATCAGGTAGACCAGGCATGGCATGGAGCAACTTTGGCTCTCCCTCCAGGAGTTTTGGATAGGGTTGCCACTTTTTTGATATAAGAAATAAAGGGACATTTACCTAAAATACAGGATTTTTCACAAAAAAATAAGGGACACTTACAAAAATATGCCCATCAAAGTTTGAGACTCTTCTTAATGATTGAATGGCGCCGTGTGTGTGTATATATATATATATATATATATATATATATATATATATATATGCGTTACTTCGCGAATGAAGATTCTTAGGAAGGACCCATCCCACGCTTTCTACAAGCACGTTGATCACTAAAAAGGCCAATCTGAGATAGGCAAGTCCAGTTGCAGAAAGCACAGCAGAAAGTCTCCTTGGGTGATGTTGTTTCCAAGTTGCGGTTATTTCTGCGTTGTCGTTTCTCTTCGAGATAGTTTAGAGTCTTAGTGCGAGCCCTCAGACGGCTTAAGTTGAACATGCAAATGGGAGGCATGGGAGGCAGCAGGGGAAGGCACACACGCCAAGGGCGGCGCCGCGGCGCAACGGCGGCGAGGCCTCTCCCAGCCCCCTTTCCCTGGGGGGCGGGATTTAGAGTGTTGCCTAGGGCGGCAGAAGCCCTTAATCCGGCCCTGATTCTAACATTCCTAGCCAGCAGAGAGAGAAAATAAATTGGCAACAGAAAGGGAAAAGAAAGGGCCTGACTGAATTAACAGGGCCTCAGATACTACATAAAGGGCCTGAAAGGGCCTGACTGAATTAACAGTCAGGCTTCCTAAACTTTATTTTCTGGACTAGGCCTCAGGTACTGGGCTACTATGTAAGGACTGAGTTAACAGTAAGGCTTCCTTAACTTGAAACTCCAGATCAGGCCGCAGATAAAGGGATCCTGTGTATGGCCTGAATTGACAGTAACACTTCCTCAACTAGATTATCATGACTATGCCAAAGTTACTGAGATACTGTGTAAGGACTGAAATTAACTTGATTTTCCTGACTAGCCCTCAGCTCATGAGATACTGTGTAAGGCCTGAATTCACATTACCTACCCTTTTCAAATAACCCGGGCACCGCCGGGTCCACAAGCTAGTTAACTATGAAATAAACCTCCCTGGGGACTGTGAAGCACCGCAAACCCCACCCGGGATACCCATAAGGCACCCTGGGGCCGCGGAAGCTAAGTTCCTAAAAACCACGGATACGGAATCACTAGATCTCGCATATCCGCGAAATGGCGGATTGCCTCTATTTTAGTCTCGGATTTTTCTATGATGATTTTCAACACTAACTGCTATCTCGGATTTTCCCCTCCTGTCCCTTTCTCGCCAAGAGCAATCATTTTGGTTAAAGTAACATTTTTCTCAGTCTTTCTCACGCTACAGCTGATTTCATTGAGAAGCCAGCTCAATTAACCCAGTTCTCACGGTCAAGAGGTTAATTGGAACGTTCCCACGAAGGCACTCGGTTCCCAGGGAAAGGTCTGTGTTTCCCCAGGTTTCCCTTCAAGCGGCCAGGGCAGAGGCCTGGCAGGGCACCGGCAGGACAAGCCTCGGGGAAGCGGCCAAAGTCAGGGATGTGTAGTTCACCTAAGTACCGTGTGATCTGTAGTTTCATCAAGAACAAAAGGCTTTTTCTCATGCTGGAGTCAAAGATCTTCCTTCCCCAATCTTCCTAGACTGTATTTTGGACTCTTGCATACATGAACTAATCCACCAAAGCCCTTCTTTCTTCCATCTCCATGCAAAAGGAACATTTTCATAGAGCTCAAAGCCTCAATTTCCCCCCCAAATATTACCTGGACTCTCTTCATGAAATAAATGGATGAAATGGATAAATAAACAATAGGCAAAGCTAGGAATTATATCCCCTTTCCCCTAAAATTCATTGTACCTCCCCCCGCATGCTTCCTCCTCATGATGAATGTATTTTAAAAGTAACGAAGTGACCAAAGGCTGCATGACTCAACATGGAAAAAAAAACCTCCATAAACCATTTGCATGAACAATAGGGGTGATCAGCTCTTTCCTGGTCTATCCCAGGGCAAGAAAGCTGATAAATCACAAAAGTCTATAGCAGGGGTGCTCACACTTTTCAGCATGGGAGCTACTGATTAAAAACCAAGGCCCAAAGATCACCTGCCCAGAAATGTAAAACGTATAACTATTTTCTTATTTATTTATTTATATTTATTATTCATTTTTATGTACCGCTCCTTCCAGCAGGCTTGGGGCAGTTTACATAAAATGAAGTTAAAAAGCATCAGCATTTCAATTTAATAACAACAATATAAAACAGAGCATAAAAATACATCCAACCACCCCATTTCTCCCACACTGCCATATTACCACACGTATTATCAGCCAGAAAGTAAGAAGAGAGGCTTTTGAACTGCAAGGCCATTTAATACTCAGCAAGGTAAACAAAGGGACATGCATAAATACATCCAACCACCCCATTTCTCCCACACTGTCATATTACCACACGTATTATCAGCCAGAAAGTAAGAAGAGAGGCTGTTGAACTGCACGGCCATTTAATACTCAGCAAGGTAAACAAAGGGGCATGCAAAAATACATCCAACCACCCCATTTCTCCCACATTTCCATATTCCCAACATATATTTCTCAAGGAACAAAGCAAGCAGAGAGGCTTTGGAGCTAAAAGGCCATTTTTAAACATTAAAAACAAACAAAGAGACATGCCACAGAACAATCAAGCACCCACCCCAAAGTAAAAAGACGGATCTTTGAGATGTGGTAAGGAAATGACCCCAAAGCGTCCTTCTCCTCCTCCGTCGTTGCTCCTATTTCCACGCTGCCAGCATGTATGCCGCCTCAAGAGCTCACGAGAAGTCCGAGAGACAGAATGGGCGCTTCTGCGCATGCGCGCGGCCAGCCATACATCGCATCATCCAGGCCCGCCCCTTTGATATCCTACGACTCTGAGTGGCTGGAGAAGGACGGAGGGGAGGAATCCAAAAGAGGGGGCCCATTCTGCCTCTTGGACTCTGGAGCTTTTGGAGGCGGCGCGCGAGCAGGGAGCGGGGAGGAGCAACGACGGAGGACTTATTTGCAGCGTGCAGGGGCATGTGAAGAGGACCAACAGCAAAAAAAACCTGGTCAGGGGTCTGAAGATCACCAGGATGAGGCCTGAAGATCACCCTGGTGATCCCGATCACCATACTGAGCACCCCTGGTCTATAGACTCTGACTTCTGAGGTTTTCTGCCTATCAGAGGATTATGGATCACCTGGCAGACTTTTATTATTTATCAAAAAAGGCCATCTCCTGAGGGTCGAAGCTCAGGATTGAGCCACAATTCAAATTATTTTCCCCCTTTCTTTCACACATTCAAATGAAACACCTCACAGAATGTCATACCTGCAGGAAATGACAGATCCGGACACTGCTGAAACTATCAGGAAACCATTTATTCCAAAAACCGTACAATAGGTGGTGAGATTGCAGGACCCCAGGGGTCTTCTCTTGCCAATCAGATATTCATTAACATGCTGTAATCCCATGACCAAAGTTCCAACCTCATTGTTTCTTCATCTCCTCCCGCCTCTCGCCCCCATTGGTCTAAACAGCAAAGTGAGGAAATTCCCTCATTGGCTGGAATGCAGGCGGCGCTGGCTCACCATTGGCTGCAGGAAGCCGGTCGGCATCCCACCCCTCAGCTGGCGCGAAAGTTCCATCCAATCAGAACAAAGTGCGGGGCCGGGAGGGAGATTTGAATCTGACAGCTCTGAAAGTGTATAAAAATTCCTGTTAAATCAAAATAAAGCATGTCAAGCTTTGCGGACATCAAGAACATTGCGGCTTGTCATCCTTTCTCAGCTGGGACAGAAGTCTCTCATTGGCATCCTTTTGGATCTTGGTGAGATATTCACTCGGGGACTTAGGGGTTTTTCTAGGCGCTATAGATCGCTCGCCAAGGTTTTCCATCAAGGACCCTCACCTTAGAGGAATCTAGGGTCACAGCCCCTAAAGCAAGACCACCCCAAATTTAGGCTCGATATCAAAACCATGAGATGCATCTGCTATTGAATGAATGCACTGCCTTGATTCAATGCTATGGAGCCCTGGAGAATGTAGTTCAATAAGGCCTTGAGCCTTGTCTGCCAAATAATGAGCATACCTCACCAAACTGAAAATCCTAGGATTGCACAATAAGCATTGAGCCATAGCAATTAAATTGGAGACTATGTCATTCAAAGGAAAGCCCCACTTGCTCCTGAAGCAGCTTCCCCTTTTGCTTTGGCTCAGCACTAAGATTACAGTATTACACAAATCTAATGCATTCCCTAATTTTGGCAAGGTAATTTTGGGAATGTGGCGCAGCTGGCTGGGTGTCAGGTGCATAAGACCTCTACTGACCAGAAGGTCATGAGTTCGAGGCCTGCAATTAAATTGCAATTAAATTGCCATAGCCATAGCAATTAAATTGGAGACTATGTCATTCAAAGGAAAGCCCCACTTGCTCCTGAAGCAGCTTCCCTTTGCTTTGGCTCAGCACTAAGATTACAGTATTACACAAATCTAATGCATTCCCTAATTTTGGCAAGGTAATTTTGGGAATGTGGCGCAGCTGGCTGGGTGTCAGGTGCATAAGACCTCTACTGACCAGAAGGTCATGAGTTCGAGGCCTGCCTGGGTCGAGATGGGCTCTCAACCTATTGTGTAGCCTTTTGTTGATCTTTGCAACCCGAAAGACAGTTGCATCTGTCAAGTAGGAAATTAAGGTACCACTTAGTGGGGAGGCTAAATTTAACTGATTTACGAGGTCATAAAAAGATCTCCAGAAAACCTGCTGAGGAATGAAGGAGTGTAACAGCTCCCCCTGGTGGCCAGCTGTTAAAAATTGCCTCTGTCTGTCTTGTGTGTTTGTGTGTCTAAATGTAATGTGTACGTTGTAATTCGCCCTGAGTCCCCTGCAGGGTGAGAAGGGCGGAATATAAATGAAGAAAGTAAGTAGGTAAATAAATAAATAAATAAAATTTTGGCCAAAAAAGGTGAGCATTAGATTCGAGTAAATAGGGCATTTGAAAATATATTGACTCATATGAGCTTGCACTGCACTGCCCTCCAGTGGACTTGCATTGCTAAAATAGCTGTGCTTATATATCTATTAAAATTAAACAGTACTGTACAGTAGTTTCATGCCAATTTAATTTCCTGCTAGGGAATACCTGTCCACCTCCGGACTGCATTTCTAAGATATCTTGGAGAAGTGAAGGACTGCAGATTATATAAATCACATTGTGTGCTATGAACAGAAGGCGATGTGGGGACGCTGCGGGTTTTAAAGGTTATTTTTAATGTGTTTATTATATTTTTAATCTGTTTTTACTACACTCTTACTACATAATTATTTTTTTAACCTTTATATTGTGCTTTTTAAAACTTGACTAAGTGTGAAATTGTTAGCCATCTTGAGTCCCTACAGGGAGAAAGGCAGGGTATAAATAAAGTTAATAATAATAATAAGGCAATAATTCCAAGCAGTTTTATCAAACTACAAATCCCAAGAACACCAAGAGACTTAGAGTTGAGCCATTACAATTAAACAGGCATGTAAATAATAAAAATAATAATACATTCAGACATGTTGACAGATTGAAAGCTACTAATACTGTAGTCGAACCAGGAAGCCCCGAATCCAGAAGGTCAAACCGCAGAGTCCCCAGTATTCCTTTTGGCCCATGGCCTAAGTTGCACCAGTACCAGACCCCTTTTTCCCCCTTCCCTTCTGCCTCACTCAGTTCCATACATCACACTGCACCAACTTCGTCCCTCCCAGTACACCCAGCCACCATTGCCTCCCATTGCCCCATCCACACAACATTTGCACAGCCAATAGAACCCATGCATTCAGTATCCACAAGTTGGAAGTTCCCGATTTGCCCGTTGTTGCCCCAAGGCACTCTGCCTCTTCCCCCATCTTGTCTCTGCTCTTTTCTTCTCCCCGTTCTCCCTCCCATGCCTGGGGAAAGCCCGGAAAAGCGGCCGCTCGCAATCAGCGGCCTGGCTCCCAGCTGGGACCTGAAGTTCACCCAAGGACACTGGTCACGGACTCCTCTTGCTGCTATTCTCACTGCTTTGCACCCCAAGCCCCAAAGACTCTGCAGTTCCCAAGGACAGTAATTACATCAAGGAGAACTACAACTCCCAGAAGGAAGGCAGCACTGCGTTGCCTGGTTTAAATATCATAACTCTGGGAGCAAGAACTGTATGGGAATGTACTGGGAAATTGCTGGGGATCTCTGTGTTGCATACTATGTTGCCCCATGCCTCCCTTGTTCCCTTGTAACCCTTCCCTTCCCCCCTTTGCCCTCGTTGAGAAAAGACTGCCTTGAGAGTGTTTTGTTGTATTTGGCAAGAGGAAATGCGGCTGAGCCCTGTTCCCAAAACCTTTATGGATCACCATTATTCATATTGCATGCGTTGCCCGGTCAGAATCTTGTTATGGAAATTGAACTCTTGTTTCAACTCCACGTCTGACCGGATCCGGAGGCAGTTTCGCCGGTCTGAGTCGTCAAGCTTAACTTGCCTTTGGAAATTGGACAAAAGATGATTGAATTGCATAACGAATGACACATCTGGCCTCGGAACCCAGGTGTGCTTCACAATAGAACTTTTTGCCACCCAGGATCCAAATGAATTATCTTCGTTGGATCTCTTCCTTTTTCTTCTCCTTCTTCCTCATTCACATATGAGGGGAAGCACATAGACTCAGTAATCGCATCATCAAAAACAATAGCAAAATCCGGATTCTGTTGCCTTGGGCTATCGCCTGGTCAAAGGCCTCTTTATCCTCTTTCATAATCCTTTCCTGATGACAGCTTCACCTAAGCCTTCCTTCCTGGAACTCCATATATGGCCACAGACCTCTGATTGGCCGAAGCCGGCAAATGGGAGCGAGCGCTGATAGGCTCCCTGGAACTGACCGGCCTCCCGCCCATCAGCTGGCCTCAAACGTTCCAACCAATCACCAGCAGAGCCGGCCCAGAAGAAGGCGGGCGGGAAGTTCAATTGTTTTGACAGTTCTGTAACCTTTAAAAGCCAATGTTTTCAATGTATAAGCATGCGTTCTTTGCGGGAATCAGGGTATTGCGGTTCGCATCCTCTCAGCTGAGCAGAATAAACAATTTCGTGGCATCTACCTTGCAGTATTGGTGAGCATAATTGGATCTACGGGAGGCGGGTAGGCTACGAGGACCTAGTCGCTCCGGGCTCGCCAGGTTAACTGAACCCTCGCGGTCTCTGTCCCGTGGTCGGTCCACGGGGCTTGCCCGGTTGTCCGACAACAGGCCTGGGGGATTGGCGGTTGTTCGATAACAATACTAGCCTATCATTGCTCTTTCACTGTGAGCTGCATGTAAAACTAGGACTGACTGCCAGCATTTTGGGATATAATACTCTTGGTATGTGTATGCCCTACTATGTTTTCTTAACACTTGTGTCAATAACAAAATCATGCAGGCAGGAAAATACACTTCGGAGCATGTTACTTTTACATTACAATCATTTAATTTATACTAAAGAGATTTTTATTTGGATAGCATTGTGAAATGATTAGTCACATTTTTAAAACATAGGTTGATTTGTGTGTCAGTACTAATTATATATCGAAAAACAGTATTGAAATGACATTGATGTCAAAAGTAGAGCAGGTTTCCTATTTATCTTTAATTTCCAATGCAGCATGTTTTAAATTGAATTATTAGGTGACTGTTTCGGATGTAAGTGTTGGAGTAATTAGAGAGAAACACCATTTAAAAGATTAAAAGATCAAGTCATAACTGGTTGTTAATAGAAAAAAAATGACAGCTAAGGTGTGCCAAATTAGATGCATGGCAATAGACATGTCAAAAAAAAACAACAGCATGCACGTTTTATAAACACAGTATAATATTCAATGGTAGCAAATTATATTGAAGTTATCAAGCACTTTGCAAGCTTAACAATGTAGACATATCATATCAAATTAGTTTGAGCAAATCATAATTCTGTGTCATAATACACTTATCATACATAGGAATCTATAACAGAAATAATAGCCAAATGGCGTATCAACATTCCCTGTTTGGGAGCTGAAGTACATGCAAGTACAGATACAAATAATAGCAGAACGTTCTCACTCTAAAGTAATCACTGGCAGATGCCCTAGTAATCAAACTTAATCAAACAGTCAATAATTAGGCGAGTAAGTAATGTGGATAGGGACTTGCAATGACATCCAGCGTTGAGCTTCTATATATATGAAGATGAATACCCATGGGGTTGTATGATTTGTCTGCTTGCGAGCCCTGAAGAAGATTTTCTCGAAACGACCCGGAACGCCAGGCACCGGTACAGCGCTACTGTCGTCGGCCACGGCGATAGTTTCGGCTACCGCCCCCCTTTCCCGGCTTGGGAAGCCTTCGCGACACTTTTACGGCTCTGGCTCTTCATTTGCGGCTGTTCGCGACCAGCGCTGCGCTTCGTCCTTTGGATTCCCGGACTATAGAAGCTCAACGCTGGATGTCATTGCAAGTCCCTATCCACGTTACTTACTCGCCTAATTATTGACTGTTTGATTAAGTTTGATTACTAGGGCATCTGCCAGTGATTACTTTACGCTCCCCGCCTGTGGAATGCGCTTCCTATTGATGTACGATCCACCACATCCCTCCTGGCCTTCAGGAAAAAAGTAAAATCCTGGCTGTGGGACCAGTCATTCGTACACCAGCACAAGGCAGCATTTTAGATTGGTTTTTAATGAAAGTGGGTGATTATGGCCAATGTTTTTATGGACTGAACATTGTTTTAATCCAGAGTGAATGTGTATGGTGCTAATGTAGTTGTATTTTAATGTATTTTTAATGTATTTTAATTGTTGAGGTTTTGGGGTTTATATTGTTATTATGTGGGCATCGAATTGTGCCGTACTGTAAGCCGCTCTGAGTCCCCCCTTGGGGGTTGAGAAGAGCGGGGTAAACTCCCGAAATAAATAAATAAATAAATAGAGTGAGAACGTTCTGCTATTATTTGTATCTGTACTTGCATGTACTTCAGCTCCCAAACAGGGAATGTTGATACGCCATTTGGCTATTATTTCTGTTATAGACTCCTATGTATGATAAGTGTATTATGACACAGAATTATGATTTGCTCAAACTAATTTGATATGTCTACATTGTTAAGCTTGCAAAGTGCTTGGTAACTTCAATATAATTTGCTACCATTGAATATTATACTGTGTTTATAAAACGTGCATGCTGTTGTTTTTTCGGTATTGATAACGGCTTACCCAGTGTTAGATTTGAATAGACATGTCAACCCTGCATGCATGCAACATTATGATGTCACGGGCAAAAGAATATTAGAGGAACGTCTGCATGAGAAAATTGTTCTGCCCATTCTTCTCCACCAGGGGTCAAGAACCTATGGCTCGGGAGCCAGATGTGGCTCTTTTCATGGTTGCATCTGGCTATCCAGAGCAGTCCATTCTTTCTTTCTCTCCTTCCTTTTCCCTCCCTCTCTCCCCTTACTTTTTCCTCCATTCTTCCTCTTCCTTCCTTTCTTTCCCCCCTTCACCCTTTCTCTCCTTGCTTTTTTCTCCCTCTCTCCCCTTCCTTCTTTCCTCCTATCTCCCTCTTCCTTCCTCTTCCTTCCTATCCATAAATTTCATACAACTTTCTTAGACAAGGAATATTGAGAGTTGACTTTCAATACTTCAGAAGTTGGTAGTAATTGGCCAACTCACATCCAGATACTAAACGAAGCTGACCCCACTTAGCTTAAAAATACAGACAGGATCTGGTGCCTTTAGGAAGATGACCCATTTTTATCCACAAGGACTGTACAGCACAACAAAATACCAAGGTAATAATGATATGTGATAAGGCTCAAATTAGCAGGACTGAATCACAGTTATGACAGTATAACGACACCGGGAATGTGGCGCAGATGGCTGGGTGTCAGCTGCATAAGATCTCTACTGAACAGAAGGTCATGAGTTCGAGGCCTGCCCGGGTCGAGGTGGGCTCTCGACCTATTGTGTAGCCTGTTGTCAACCTTTGCAACCCGAAAGACAGTTGCATCTGTCAAGTGGGAATGTAATGACGCTCCAATTTCGGTAAGGATCACGCGTAGATAGAAGCACGGTCCAACACGATTTTATTGCAGGTACAACACTTGTAAAGCTAAAGCACCGTCCCGCCACCCAAACACACCTTATATACCCGAACCCCCCTCCCCTTGCCTATGCAATGACCAGGCAGGGTTGCACCATATCCGGGTGAATCAGCAAATCCCACAGTCTAAAGGGATGTGACTTCATTAGTCTCTGAGTCAGCACTAATAGTCCAATGTCCAATGTCCGAGTCAAGAAGATGTTGACAAACTTACCCTGGAGACACCTGGAAGTTACATCACTCCCAGACTGACTCAGCATAGTCCTTCAGTAACTAGAGCAAAGGTCACTTCACTCCCCGGAGAACTGGGGCAAAGGTCAGCACCACCTCATGGCAGGCTGGAAACCTGAACTTCTTCCAAGCTCAGATTTCCCAGATCTGACAGGGAAGTTAAGGTATCACTTAGTGGGGAGGCTAAATTTAACTGATTTACGAGGCCATAAAAAATATCTCCAGGAAACACGCTGAGGAATGAAGGAGTGCAACAGCTCCCCCTGGTGGCTAGATGTTAAATCGCCTCTGTCTGTCTTGTGTGTTTGCGTGTCTAAATGTAATGTGTACACTGTAATCCGCCCTGAGACCCCTGCGGGGTTAGAAGGACGGAATACAAATGAAGTAAAAAAATAAATACACAATGTGATAAGTACCACAGTCTTCCTATGGTTTGTCACTTTCTAATAATTAATTTCTTATCTCTTGACTGAAATACTATGTTAAAATAAGGATCTCTCTGTTTTGAGCCATTCATATTCACTCACGCACTGTTGTACTTAAAACACATACACCCACACCCTCAACGGTTGCCACACTGTATGTAGCAACATAGCATAAACAGGATTAAGTAATTTTTAAAAAGGAGGAGATGAAGAGGAAGATAATAAGAACTTGCATAATGTTGGTGAACTGTAAAATGATGATCCCTTCAGGGAAAATTGTAAATTTGACATTCTTTCTCAACATTCCAAATCTGAGTGGTGTAAATCATGAGATTATGCATGATGTAATCTAAGTATGTGTGGGATGTGCTTGATAATTTGGTCTAAATCCAACTAGTTTTTTTTATGTAACTGTGCACATTTTATTTATTTTTATTATAATATATCTTATTTGCATTTTGAATTTATCCCAGATTGAAACCCAAGGTGGCTCACAGATTAAATTAGTTAAAATTTGACAATATAACTTTACAAAACAATTCAAACAGTATAAAATTATTTTAAGAGAATGCAAAATTGAAATACATAACATAACTGTTTTCACCCTATAGCTATTGTGCCTAAATACTAGACCTGATTGATTTTTTAAAAGGTTCAAAACTCATTTCGGATGTAGGGAGCGCTGGAGATTCAATTTTGAAATAATTTCCGAAATTTTCTGGAAAAAAAGCCTAGGAGTGTTGTAAACTGGTTATGGCTACTTTCACACTTCTCTAAGGGCCCTTGCAGACAGGTAATATATCCCAGGATCTGATTCCAGGTTTTCTGCCTTAAACTGGATTATATGAGTCCAATTGCCAGATAATCTGGGATAAACAGAAAACCTGGGATCAGATCCTGGGATATAGGGCCTATCTGGAAGGGCCCTCATATAATTTGATTCAAAGCAGATAATCTGGGGTCAGATCCTGGGATATAGGGTAATGCCGATACAGACTCAATCAGGTTTTTTTTAAACAATTTTAACTTCCCACATAATATAATTTGCGGAGAGCGCTAAGTAATCTATGACAAGGATGAGTAAAATAGCACTCTAAAAGAAGATCTGTAGGTGATCTATGGTAGATCGGCAAATGTCTCTGACCCACAAGCACTTAAAAATAGCAACCAAATTACTCCACCACTCCTGCCCTAAATTATACAACGGAAACAAAGAAAGGTACAAGACTATAAGGGTTCTGTTTAGGTTTAGCACTAAGAATACATCTGTGGCTTCATAATTCTTTAACCTAAATATATGTCATTTGAACCAGGGTATTTCTGGCAGGGTTGAGCTTCCAGTACAAATCAGACTTCGCAAACTTAAAAGTCAATAAACTTAGATCTATGATTTTAATTGGATATCCTCAAAAGGGGCTAGTTGATAGGCACACAAGACAGGAGTTTTTGTTTATGTATGTATTTATTTATGCAGAAGCACTCAGACAAGACAGAGGCACTCCTGGTCAGTCGAAGGCCGAACAGGGCATAGGGTTACAGCCTGTGTTCGACGGGGTTACACTCCCCCTGAAGACGCAGGTTCGCAGTCTTGGTGTGATCCTGGACTCATCGCTGAGCCTGGAACCCCAGGTTTCGGCGGTGACCAGGGGAGCATTTGCACAGTTAAAACTTGTGCGCCAACTGAGCCTGTATCTTGGGAAGTCTGACTTGGCCACGGTGGTCCACGCTCTGGTTACATCCCAAATAGATTACTGCAATGCTCTCTATGTGGGGCTGCCTTTGAAGACTGTTCGGAAGCTTCAACTGGTCCAACGGACAGCAGCCAGGTTGTTAACAGGAGCGGCACTCACGGAGTGCACAATCCCTCTGTTGCGCCAGCTCCACTGGCTGCCAATCTGCTACCGGGCACAATTCAAAGTGCTGGCTTTAGCCTTTAAAGCCCTAAATGGTTCTGGTCCAACTTACCTGTCCGAACGCATCTCTCCCTATGAACCATCAAGATGTTTAAGATCATCCGGAGAGGCCCTGCTCTTAGTCCAGTCTTCTTCGCAGGCGCGATTGACGGGGACGAGAGACAGGGCCTTTTCAGTGGTGGCTCCTCGGCTTTGGAACGCCCTCCCTAGAGACATCAGATCGGCCCCCTCCCTCCTGACATTTCGCAAGAAAATCAAGACCTGGCTGTTTGAGCAGGCATTTGCTGATGAAATATAACGGTTTAATTAGATATATGGAATGACGACGGAAAGTGATTTCAACATGACGCTGAGACTGCAATTGTATGTTTTAATGGCTAATTGTTGTGTTATATGGTCATTGTTTGGTTTGTTACTCGTGTTTTTGATTGAAGGGCAGAGACTGCCTTGTGTAAACCATCCCGAGTCGCCTTCGGGCTGAGAGGGGCAGTATAGAAATATGACAAAAATTAAAATTAAAATTCTATAATTGCGTGACCACAACTGTTGTTGTTTTCATTGTTTTTGTTATTACTTTGCTTTTTCCTCAGAATTGAAACCCAAAGAGATTTTCATGCTTTATATCACTCTTCACTACAATAGAGTCTTGCTTATCCAACCTTCACTCATCCAATGTCTTATCCAACGCAATCTGCCTCCTACCCAGATCCACAGCTGTTTCAATGCATTGCGATGTTTTGATGCTAAATTCATAAATACAGTAATCACTACACAACGTTACCATGTATTGAATTACTTTTCCATCAATTTGTTGTAAAACATGATGTTTTGGTGCTTAATTTGTAAAATCATAATGTAATTTGATGTTTAATAGGCTTTTTCTTAATCCCTGCTATTCTCCAACAGGTTCACTTCTCCAACATTCTGCCGGCCTGTTTATGTTGGATAAGAGAGACTCTGCTGTACTAATATTTATTTATTTATTCGATTTTTTTTTGGCCGCCACTCCCAGGTGGCTCGGGGCGGCTCACAAATCGATGAAATATAACACATAGTACATTAAAACAGCAAACATTTAGCATTAAAATTAATATAAACAACTAGACCAACTCAAGTTACAAAGGCCTGTCGGAATAACCAGGTCTTGCAGGCCTTCCAGAACGCCATGAGGTCATTAAGTGACCTGATCTCCAGCGGTAAGGAGTTCCAAAGTGTGGGGGCAATAATAGAAAATGCCCTTCTCCTCGTTGAAGTGAGGCGGTAGACTTTAGCACTCAGGACAAAGAGAAGATCCTGGTCTTCTGATCTCAGTGATCTCATGGGACAATATGGGGTAAGGCGGTCCCTCAGGTACACTGGCCCCAGACCATGCAAGGCCTTGAAAGTCAAAACTAACACTTTGAAGGTGATCCGGAATTCAACAGGCAGCCAGTGCAGTTCTTGCAGGATAGGTGTAACGCCTGCGAGCAATCGAGCTGCCGCGTTCTGCACCAGCTTAAGTTTCCGGGTCACCAACAGAGGCAGGCCAATGTAAAGAGCGTTACAGTAGTCTAACCTTGAGATGACCGTCGCTTGGATCACCGAGGCCAAGTCGCGACGGGACAGGTAGGGGGCCAGCTTCCGAGCCTGGCGAAGATAAAAAAAAAGCAACTCGGCAAACCATGGATGAATGTTTTATTGCCATTCCTGTTCTCCTCCCCTCCCCACTACATATACTTTTTATTTAGTTTTTATTGTAATTTTGTGCTGGACTGTTGTAGCTGGGTAAGCATCAGATGAGCTTTCTGAGTGCTGGGATAGTGGGTTGCAACCTGTAATTTCTGAGGAGTCTGTGGAAGATAGCAGTAGCCTGGAATCTTCAGGCCGTTCCCGGGCAATGGGATAAAGTGACATCAGTTCCCATGAGAATAGGCCAGGGTGGCTTTCAGAAGAGAATGTGAGAGACAAAGGTTTTTTTTCAGATCCAGTCCCCTTGAAATTAGGAGGCAGAATGTAAAATAAAGACAAACTCGTTTTTCTCAGAGGCTTAGAGATAAGGAGACAAAAATCATGTGTGTGTGAAGTGATGTCATGGGAAGGATTGTGGCCTTTTAAGTGGTTTCTGGACTCTCAGCCCTTTAGTGGGAACAATGTTGTAAAAAGGGGAAACAGCTCCTGGTTTCTAGTCCTAAGTTCCTGGTTCCTGTATTTCAAGATTCTTGGTATGATTCCTGTTTACGACTTCAAGTTCTTGGAAGTTTTGCCTTTCTTGTGTTCCTGTTTTCATGTTTATGGATATAACTTTTGAACAATACCCTGCTTAAGTATTATTTTGCTTTGTGTTAATTCGAGTCTCTGTATATTGCTTTTTGGTGCCTTGGTTCAAAAGTTGATTAACTCTTGACCTCGTTGGGAATTATTTTTTGTACTTTTGCTGCTTCTTTGTTGACTTGCTTTTTTTCTTTTTAAACTTATTAATATACTTTTACTTATTGAATTATCTGAACATTGTGTGGTGTTGAGTGAAAAAGTGTTCCAGTGCTACAGTGCAATGTGGACATGGTATTTTAGTGCATTTTAACATTGCATGGTTTTAATGACACAAATAGTTCAATAGTTCTTTTAGTTTTTATATTTGTATCTTAACGCATTTATGTTGTTTTAATTGGCACTGATTTAATTGTCAGTTGCCTTTAATCCTTTTATTGGGAGAAAGACAGGATAAAAATAAGATAAGTAAAGAAATAAATATTATTACACATCAGTCCTCTAGCAAATATAGGATGTTTTCATAAATCTGACTAAAATGCAATAGGAACCATTAGTTACTTCGCCAAATTACAACTCCTAGACATTTTTTGAGAATGAATGATTTCTCAGATAGTTGAAAGTCTCCTAAAATTAATACTGACTTAAGGTTTTCCATATTACAGAGTGAGAGGTGATGAAAGCCAGTAGGACATATTACCCTTTACCCTTTATTCAGTGCTTATCACTCATTTTTTCCAAAAGATTAAGTGTGTTCCATAGGATTATATACCGTGTTTCCCCGAAAGTAAGACAGTGTCTTACTTTCTTTTTATCCCCAAAAGCCCCACTATGTCTTACTTTCGGGGTATGTCTTATATTGGGAAAAAAAAATTGTCGAAAAAATTCGGAGGGGCACCACCGGCTGGGAGGCGCCACCGCCGACTCCGCGCCCCACCGCCGCCGCACTGCCCTGCGTCGCCGGCCGCGCACGCGCAGAAGCACCTACAGGCGCTATAGCGCCTGTGGACATTTCTGCGCACGCGCGAACGTCCACACACACGCAGTCGCACCCAAGCGCGCCTGCCGCTTTGGAGCCAGCGCGCATGCGCAAAACCTGCACGCATGCGCTCTGGCTCCCAAGCGGGAGGCGCGCATGGGGATGTGGACAAGATCCTTGGAGGCTGCGCGTCCTGGCTGCGCCAGGATGTTCACCATTCCAGCGCGCTGTTATAAAACCGCTTGAACGCTACAGGCGCTATAGCGCCTGTAGGTGCTTGGTCTCTAGATGATCGCAGCCAGCGGCACAGGCAGGCAGGCGCAGAAAGGCGCACCGCGGAGGTGTGCCGCGGCCGATGGGGCCGTGTGCGGTGGTGTGGCGGTGAATGACGCGACAAGACAGAGGTCGGCGGGGGAGGCGGCAATATGTCTTACTTTCGGGGTACGGCTTATATTAGCCGACCCCCCTGAAACCCCCGATACGTCTTACAATCGGGGGTGTCTTACTATCGGGGAAACAGGGTAGTTGTAAGCATCCATAGGCCTGCAGCCTCATTAAACTTGCAATACATGTCCTACATTGAATAAACAGAAAATCAGCACAAATAACAGCATGTTATCAGCTTTCTACATTGTTGGGTCTATAGCAGAGTTTTCCACACATTTAATGTTGGTGACACACTTTTTTAGACATACATCACTTCGCAACACAATAATTCAGTTTTACTATCAAACCATAGGTTAAACCAGTGTTTTTCAACCTTTTATGATCCGCGGCACATTTTTTACATTTACAAAATCCTGGGGCACACCACCAACCAAAATGACACAAAATGTCACTCTAACACAGTAATACATAGTTAATATGTTTTTAAATGTATTTATACACTCAGTGTGAAACCTGGGCCTGTTTTCATGAACACAGCATAGATATCCTGGCAGGAATGGCAGAAAGACACAAACTTCCCACACAGAACTCCCATAACCAAGAGAAAATACTGTAAGAGTTTGGTGGGCATTGACCTTGAGTTTTGGAGTTGTAGTTCACGTATATTCAGAGAGCACTGTGGACTCAAACAATGTTGGTTCAGGACCAAACTTGGCATGAATACTCAATATGCCCAAATGTGAACACAGATGGTGTTTGGGGAAAATAGACCTTGACATTTGAGAGTTACAGTTTCTGGGATTTATAGTTAACACACAATCAAAGAGCATCCTGAACTCTTGCAACAATGGAATTGAACCAAACTTGGCATAGTGAACTCTCATTACCAACAGAAAGTACTGAAAGGGTTTGCTTGGGAATTGACCTTGAGTTTGGAAGTTGTAGTTCACCTACACCCAGAGAGCACTGTGGACTCAAACAATGTTATGTTATGTTGTTGTTTGTTTTCTATCCAGAATCACAATGTTGGAAGAAGGCTCACCACTTTAAGGTCCCTAAAACAGGCATGGGAAAACTTCGGCCCTCTGGGTGCTTTGGACTTCAACTCCCACCATGCCTAACAGCCTGAGGCCCTTTCCTGCTTAAATGGCTGAGGGGGGAAAGGAAAAGGGCCTGAGGCTGCTAGGAATGGTGGGAATTGGAGTCCAAAACACCTGGAAGGTCCAAGTTTGCCCATGCCAGCTTTTGACAGATATCTCTTCCTCCCCTTTCCCCTTCGCGTCCTTTCTTCCCCCTCCTGCAGAACACTTACTTTTTCTTCTACACTGCCGCTTCTGCCGCTATTTTGATCCGAGGGGGCAGCGTGAGCGTGTTCAGGAGGGGAGGGGGGAGGGAGGAAGACGTGACCCATGTGGGCGCTACTGCACAAACTCGCCCTAGAGCAAAGCAAACAGAGCGAGGCTGGGAAGAAGGGAGCCCGAGTGGAGAAGAAAAAGTGTTCGGCAGGAGGGGGAAAAAAGGGTATTGGAGGTTCCAATTTCCCACGGCACACCTGATGATCGCTCATGGCTCACTAGTGTGCCACGGCACACTGGTTGGGAAACACTGGGTTAAACTAACCCGTTATAATAAGTACAGATATATACATAACTTCTAATAATTAAATGGGGACACAACATATTTCATGAATACCTTTAATTACTATTTTTAATAATGTGTGATTTATTTCAGATTTCACATAGATTTCTTACGTTTGCACAACACACCTACATACTGCAATTGACACACACATGTGTTGCAACACACAGTTTGGAAAGCAGTATATTGAGTTTTAAAGTATGATCTAGTTTTTATGAGTCTTCTTTTGAGCAAAATATATTCAACAGAAAGAGTTATAAATAAGAACAATTAAAATAATTACAGAAACTGTGAATAGAAAGGTACACCAATCATGGAGGTAGAGTTATTTAAACTTCAGCTGAACTTTTACATAAACCAGGCGTGGGAATTGTGCCACTAGCCAGAGGTTGTTGAATTGCAATTTCCACCGTTCTTCATAACTAGATGGGCTGGCTAGGGCTGATGGGACTTGCAGTCTAACTACCTGTGGAGGTCCATACAATTCCCATCCTTGCTGCAGAAAAACTAAATTATTTATGAACGGCCATTTAACAAATGCAGTCCAAATACCAGAAATAAATTTACATTTATTCATGTTGTGGAAAATTTAAAATATTCAACCTTGAAATTATTTTGGTACGCCACATTTGGAGCCCAGAGTAATATTTCTTCAGATCAAATTACCTTTATGATCTTGAAGATTTCCTCGAAGAGATAGAGTGGGTTACAAATAAAGTATAATAATTGTTGTCATTATTACTCTGTAACATGACTTGGTCACTTCTATTTAATTGTTACTTATGGTGTAACACAGTGTTTCCCAACCAGTGTGCCGTGAGCGATCATCAGGTGTGCCGTGGGAAATTGGAACCTCCAATACCCTTTCTTTCCCCCTCCTGTTGAACACGTTTTCTTCTCCACTCGGCCTCCATTCTTCCCAGCCTCGCTCTGCTCGCTTTGCCTCGCTTTGCTCTGGGGGAGTCTGCGCAGTAGCGCCCGCACGGGTCACGTCTTCCTCCCTCCCCCTCCCCTCCTGAACACGCTCACGCTGCCCCCTGGTGTCACACCCCAGCCAGGTACAAGGAACAAACCAGATCAACGCCATGTTAAAACCAAGAAAGCAGAGAGGATAGAACGCAACCTTTCTGTGAACCCCAAGCAAGCAAGGTCAGGCGCATCCCTCCGGCTTCACAGGCTGATAACGGGGCCTGGAACCATGAAACAACAGATACTCCCAAAAGGCCAGATGTTTGCCCTAACAAGCTTGCATTCCAACGAGGCCGAGAAGCGGTGGGAAAGAAAGTATTCTCACCCGATCCTGGGAAGGAACTTCGACACAGCTTGCGTCCGATAGATCAAAGGGATCGGGGCCTATAAAGGTTCAGCTCGGAGGGGGCTCCGTATCTCGTGCCAACGTTTTAGCCACCTTGTCTTGCCTCACGGAACTTTGCCTGGAAAGCCTTCCTGTTTTGGACCCTGGTTCCTGTTAAGCTTTTTTTTCAAGCAACTTCTGGATTTAGCCAATTGTGGCCTCAAGATTATTTCTGCCTTTTTTGGGACTCATAAAGACTATTGCTATACTTCAACTGGATGCTGGGAGCATCATTGAACTCTTCTATCCTTGCCTTTACCTATTTTTACTTATCTATATATATAATCCTTAACTGGATTTTTCAGGACTAGGCCTCAGTTACTACATAAAGGGCCTGACTGAATTAACAGTATGGCTTCCTTAACTAGATTTTTCCGGACTAGGCCTCAGTTTCTACATAAAGGGCCTGACTGAATTAACAGTATGGCTTCCTTGACTAGATTTTTCCGGACTAGGCCTCAGTTTCTACATAAAGGGCCTGACTGAATTAACAGTATGGCTTCCTTAACTAGATTCCCAGAACTCCCAGGCAATACCTAGTCCCTCAGGCGGCGTTTCGTGTGAGCGCAGGTACGAGAAAACGCAACAATTGATACTGTGGTACAATGAAGCCAACTTTATTGACATCAGCTGA